>JAMJFZ010002089.1:70000-107328 GCA_026225945.1 Cricetomys ansorgei | reverse complement strand
CTCTCCATTCCTTCCAGCTCCCCCATCTCACCTGTTATATAGCCTCCTTCATCCCCACACCCCTTCCCACAGATGAGAGCAGTCCTCCCAGGATCACCGCTCAAAGGGCACAACAGATGGGCCGAGGCCAGGCACCAGTCCCCACCATCCAGGTGGACCAGGCAACCTGGCCAGAGGAACTGGTTCCCGAGGGCAGGCAAAAGCAGCAGAGAACCCCCCACATACACGCCACCCTGCAAGGCTCTCTGCAAGAACCCCCAAGCCAGACAACACATAACCTATCTAGGAGACCCTTCAGGTTCCCTGTCTTCCACTTCAGACTCTGATGGACCCCAAGAGCACTGGTCTGTTGACTCTGTGTGGCCCTGCTCTCCTGATGTCCCCACCCCTCTGGTCCCGAAATGCCTCCTCCCCTTCTTCTTGGAGTTTTCTGGAGCTCTTAGGCAGAATTTTTAAACGATGTGGCCTCTGATAGCTTCATACATAACTTTGCTCTTCGCCTCTTAGGTTCCGCACGTGCGAGTCATTTACGTTTCTTGTCTCGTCCCTCTTGCCCTGTAGCTCTTCACCAGACGGGGCGGAACAGTGGTGTCATACACAGTGGGATTTACTACAAGCCTGAGTCTCTGAAAGCTAAACTGTGCGTAGAAGGCTCAGCTCTCATCTATGAGTACTGTGACCTCAAGGGGATTCCCTACAGGCAGTGCGGCAAGGTACAGCCCTTTCGCCAGGGCCTTGGCTTTTATAACTAGCTTTTTCTTAGGTTTAATGTTGAAAAATTTAAAATTTCTGACTTTTTCTGCGTTTTTATCTATGTAATTTAATATAGTACTAAGGAATAACAAAGGTGATGTTATGGCTTTATGTAATTAAAAATTGGTGTTGTTGACATATAATAAGTATACAATTTGGTGTTCAGTGTATTTACAGAGTTGTGCCACTAGCAACACTAATTTTAGAATATTTTCATCACCCCCAAATAAACTATAGTAGCTCCCCATTCCTCCTACCTCTCCTGAGGCCTAACAACTGTTCTGTTTTCTGTTTCTATACAGTTGCCTGCTTTATACACGTCTCTTAAAATTTATTTGTTTTTATGTGTAGGGGTGTTTTCACTCCACGCATGCCTGTGCACTGGATGCATGCGTTGCCTGTGGAAACCAGAAGTGGGTGTTAGATTCTCTGGAACAGGAGTCACAGACAGTTGGTAGCTGCCGTGTGGGTGCTGGGAATTGAACTCAGGTCCTCTGGAAGAGCAGCCAGGGCTCCTAGCCGCTGAGCCAGCTCCCCAGGCCATACATATCTTATAAACAGAATTACATCGGAAGATCTTGCCATGTAAGAAGTACACACTTGGTGTGATGCTCTCAGAGGGTATCCCTGCTGTAGCACTAATTAGTACTCACTGTCTTATTGCTGACTCCATTATGTGGCTCGCCTCGTTCTGCTTAGGTGCTTATCAGTTGACGTGCATTTGTGTCTTACCACTTTTCTGTGATGAACAGTACAATTATAGATATTTATGTATAATTTTTATGGAAGCACATTCTTATTTCTCAAGGGAACATTCCTAGAAGTAGAATTTCTGGGTCCTCTGGGAACTCCGTCTTTAACATTTGAAGGAACTGCCAAACTCTTCCAGAACGTTACATTTTCGATGGTAACTAATGAGGATCCCATAGTCTCCTATGTTACTCATATTCTTCCCAACACTTGTTATGTTTCTGCTTTCATTTTAGCCATTCTGATAGATATGAAATTGCACCTCATTAAAAAAAAATTTTTTTTTGTTTAGTTTTGTTTTTAAAGTAGCATCTCACAATGTAGCTCAGCCCAGCCTTGGACTTGTAAGTCTCCTGCCTCAGCCTCCCAAATAGAACTATAGCTTTATAACAGCATAGCTGGCTTTCCTCATTGCAGTGACTAATGATATTTAGTGCCTTTTCTTTGTGGTATGAGGCAATGTGTGGTGTGTGTGTGTGTTGTGTGTGTGTATACCCTTGTGTGCATATGAAGGCCAGAAGTCAACATCAGTATGTTTCTTTTCTTTCTCTCTCTTTTTTCAATATGTGTTTTCTCTGTTGTAACTCTGGCTGTCCTGGAACTCACTCTGTAGACCAGGCTGGCCTTGAACTCACAGAGATCCGCCTGCCTCCTGAGTGCTGGGATTAGAGGTGGTGTGTTGCCCACCACTGACCAGTAAATCATGTTCCACCCAATTTCTTGAGACAGGGTCTGTTCTTGAACCTGGAACTCATTGATTGGTTAGCAATTCTAGCCAGCAAGCCCCAGGATATCCCATTCTCCTGTCTCTGCCTCCCCCCAGTGCTGATATACACAGGCTCATATTACCAAACCAGTTTGTTCATAGGTACTAGAGAGCCAGACACAAGCCCACATACTTGCCTGGCAAGTACTTTACCCTCTGAGTCAGCTCCCTAGCTCACTTAACTTTATTTCTAATTGGCAAAACTTGTACATATTATGTCCAACATGTACATATGAAGTGTCTGTGGTATCATGAATGCACATGACTGCCATATGCATCACCTCATGCTTGCTGTTTTAAAATCTGCTCTCTTAACGCTCTCCAAGAATGCAGTGCACTGTAATTCCTGTCGTCGAGTGTTTACAGTGGATCTTCTGAACTTGAATTTGGTAGCCCCTGACCGACATCTCTCCAGTGCTCACTTACTCCCAGCCACGGGTAACCGGCGTTTAGCCGGCTACTTTAATGAACTTAGTTCTTTCAGGCGGCATACGCACAGCCTCCGCACCGCGTCTTCTTTATTCGGCCATTGCTGGGCACTAGGGTGCTTTTTTTTTTTTTTTTTAATCTTTGCTGTTGTGAAAAATGTTACAAAGAACATGGGGATGACATTAATCTCTCTAGATATCTTGATTTTCTTTCTTTTGGACATACACCCAGAATGGGAATTGCTGTGCCTGTTTGAATATCTTTTAGTAGGCTTATTGATCACTTAAGTAGTTTCTTTAGACAGATATGTATTCAATCTTTTACTCATTTTAAAATTTTAAAATTGTTGTTTTATTGTTGAATTGTTCTGTATATATCTTGAATTCAATATATAGTAGTCCTCTCTTAAAACATTCTAACACTTCCTGTGAATATCTGAAACCTCAGGTAGCACCATACTTTTGGTATTTCTTTATTCTATCCCTTTCCATATTTCCTGTTCATGCATACCAATGATAAAGTTTAATATGAAATTAGGCGTATAAGAGGCGATAGGAACAGTGTGCTTTACTAAAAGTTCTGTGAGTGTGATCGGTCTGTGTTTCTCCAAATACCTTATTGTGCTGTGCTTGTCCTTGTGATGCTACGGAATGCTTGCCAGTGCCATGACTCTTGCGCTCTGGGCCATTGTTAAGTGAAATATGGTTTCGCTGAACACAGGCATGGTGATGCCATGTCAGTCAGTCTGGTATCACCGGTGACTGCAGCGTGACTAGTGAGTGTGTGGCGCGCACAGATGGGTACGGGAAGCAAAGTGTTGGTCCACCTGGGCACTTTTCGGCTGTAACTGGAATCTCAGAAGACACCATGAAGGAAGGTAGTTCTGCATTACCTGTGTGACCCAAGCTCTTTGTCCCGTTACGTAAGCTTTCCATACTGCTTTCTTCACAGTACCCTTTGAGGCTCCAAGGGTTTGGATTTTGACAAGATCCAGGGTCGTCTTTTGTTTTATGTTTCCAGGACCATACCTAAGAAATCACTAGCCGATACTAGATCATAAAGACCTGTGCTTTTCTTACAAGAGTTTTTCCGTCTTTCATTGCTTACGTATAAATCTGTGAGTACTTTGGAATTAATTTTTGTATCTGGTGTATGTTAGGGTTCAACTTTGTTTTTTTGTATGTAGATTCTTGTGTGTTTCAACATCATTTGTTAGAGCATGTCTTTCTTTCTGTAGGAATTGTTTGACACCCTTCTATAAAACCAATTGAACATAAATACAGATTGTCATATTGCCCGCCAGCATGTATGTTTTATTCCTATATACAGGATATAAGTCCCCTAACTTTAATGCTTATTTTTCAAGATTGCTTTGGCTATTTTGAGATCCTTGAATTTCCAAATGAATTTTAGGACAATTTTTCAATCTCTTCCAAAGGGCAGCTGGGATTTTGATAGAGATTGTATTAATATGTACATCAATTTAGAGAATATTACCATATTTTTTAAAGATTGTTTTTATTTATTTATTTATCTATCTATCTATCTGTTTTACGTGTGTGGTGTGTATGTGTGTGTATGTGTGTGTGTATGTGTACGCATGTGTGTGTGTATGTGTGTGTACGCATGTGTGTGTGTGTGCCAGTGCACTTTTGCTTATGTGCCATGGTGTGCATATGAATGTCAGAGGCCAACTTGTGGGAGGCTTTCTTTCATTCCACTGTGTGGGTTCCAGGGGTCAAATTCGGGCGGTTAGGCTTGAAGCCTAGTGCTTTTCCAGCTGAGCCACCTTATCAGCCTCTGGATTTTGATTTTTAATCATCAGAGAATGTTAGATTTATTCAAATGTCTCTTCTGTTTCTGTTGAGATTTTCTTATCTCTCCTCTTTCATTGCTGTGGTGTGTTGTGTAGTAACTAGCTTTAGGGTGTTACGTTGGTCTTGTCTTCCTGTGATACATCCCCCTTGGCTATGGCATGGCCTGTTTTCTATGTTGTTGTTTTGCCCAAGATTTTTGCATCTACACTCATACATGAGGGCTGAGAGCATAGCTCAGTGGTACACGGGAGTGTACTGACCTCATAAAGAGTAGTTTTAGAAATGTTTCTTCCTCTTTTGTTTTTTTGAAAACGGCTATAAAGAGTTGGATTGGAGTCTTTCTTAAGCATGTGGTAACTTTCATGAGTAAAGGCTTTGCTGCCTGGCCTTTTCTTCACGGGAAGTTCTGTTTGCTTGTTTGCTTTAAGATTTTCTCCCCCAGACATCTTTCTGTGACCTTGGCTGTTCTGGAACTCACTATGTCCACCAGGCTAACCTTGAACTCGTAGAGATCCTCCTGCCTGTTTTCTAAGTGCTGGGATTAGAGGTGTCACTGCTATGCCACGGCCTTTGTTGTAAATTTTTATTCTCTTTCCTTGTCGTGGTTCTAGTCAGGTTTATTTTTTGTTTGTCTTTTGAGTCATTTTCAGAAGTATCTTTCTAACAGCTTGAGGATCCAGACGATCTACTCTCCGTGGCATACTGTCAGTTGTTCACAGCACCCTTTGTGAGTTGTATTTCTGTAAGGTTTGTTACAAGGTCCTTTCTCCATGTGCTTAAGACTAAAAGCTCGTTACTGACATTCAAGGTGCATTATATTAGAAAACAACGTCACCAACAACAAAAAAGATGCATTACAGTTTTTTAGCAATGTGAGCAAAGGGCCTTGACAGAATGTTAAGTGGAAAAGGAAGTAGAAAGTTGTGTGGTTTTGTTGCTGGGCTGTAAAAGGTCAAGATAACAACCTTTATCGACTTCATGACTTACATACTCCCATTTCTGTGGTTGTCTTTTTCCCTTCTTGATGGTGCTCTTTGACTCATTTTTTTGTTTAAAAAGTTAGTAATTTATTGACTCAACTAGCCTTTGTACCTTGATCATTCCCTCAGGGAATTCTGCTGACTTGTTGGTATGAAGTAGTGACTTGTGCACGCTAATGTACTCATGAATGTGTACCTGTGTTTTGCCTTACTGTGAAATAAGAAAACACTCCATTTCAGATACCAGAAATAAATAGAAAAAGAGTTCTGAAGAAAGTTGATTAAATTTAATTCATCTCAACCAGGGCATAGTGGTGCACACCTTTAATCCCAGGTACTCGGGAGGCAGAGGCAGGCGGATCTCTGAGTTCGACGCCAGCCTGGTCTACAGAGTGAGTTCCAGGACAGCCAGAGCTACACAGAGAAACCCTGTCTAGAAAAACAAAACAAATCAAAAACATTTTTCATTAGTAAAGACTTTGTAATTTACTTCAAGACATCAAAAGAATAGCAGAGTGGACCCGTTACACTGCCCACTGTCTGTTTTGTTTTGAACTGGCGTTTCACATTTTCTTGTTGAAATAAGAATACTTTGAAAGACACAGGGGCGGGGGCAGAGGCATGGCTCAGCAGTTAAGAACACTGGCTGCTCTTCCCTGGACCCATGTGGTAGCTCAGAACCACCTGTCAATCCAGTTTCAGGGGGTCCACGACCTTCTGTGGCCTCTGTGAATATTGCACACAAATAGTACAAAGACATACATGCAGGCAGAACACAAAAACATGTAAAATAAGCCTTAAAGAGAACAAAAGAAAGCACGTAAGCATGTGCTCCTCCTGCTGCAGGGATGGAGGGGTGACGCGGTAAGAGCTGTGTGGCTGGGGTCACTGCAACTCTCAGCGGGAGGGAAGTGGAGGCCGAGGCAGCAGTCTGCATTGGGGACATTAGTTTTAGCGTTGTTTTCTTAAGATATTTTTTCCTGGTGAAGGAAAAAAATAAAATAACAAACAAAGGGAGAAGTAGATGTGTGAAAGAAAAATGCTTTGTCATCAGCCTTGGTAAATTATGATTTTTACAGTGGCTGAGTATGTTTTAGAACTGGTGATCTTTTTAACTCTATCCATGCATTCTGTCATTTACTGAAGCTAATAGTAGCTGTTGAGCAAGAAGAAATTCCCAGACTTCAGGCCTTGTACGAGAGAGGCCTGCAGAACGGAGTCCAAGGCTTGAGACTGATCCAGCAGGAGGAGATAAAGAAGAAGGAGCCGTACTGCAGGGTGAGTGGTCCACTGGCCTAGTGCACGTAATCGTCTCCATGAGCCATTCCAAATAGCGCTGCTGTGGGATGAACGCTCTGGAAGACACGTTTTGGCGAACACACGCTCAGATTGCTGTCGGGTAGGCACGGCAGAGAGCAGGTGCTAAGCAGCAGTTCGTGTGTTTATGTCTGGCTTTTGCAGGTGTCGCCAGGGAGCTTTCCTAAGTGTCTTGGTTTACACTTTGGTCATGCGTGGTTCCAGTTGCCCCGCCTCCTCCCTGACACGCGGTCTTTGTTTTCCCTGAAGCCGCTTTTGTGGGGACATGCTAGGAGCTGACTCTGTCTTACCGAAAATGCAGCACGCTGGAAATCTTTTGGGTTTGGGGATGTTTGCGTAGGCTTTACTAGTTGAACATCCATAATCCAAAATTTCAGAAAAACCATAGTTCCCAAATTCAAATATTTTTTGAGCATCCTGTTGATTTGTTAAAAGTTTTATGTATTTTCAAACTGGTAGTGTTACATTATGTGTTTAATTTGTATTTTCCCAACGACTCAGTGCTACACACCTTTTCAGATGTGTACTCCCGCTTGGAAACTCCCCTCCCTCCAAGTTCCTGTTTGAGTGGTTTGCCCATTTTTCTATTGGGTTTATTTCCTCTTTTATAATTATTAATTCTTACTAATTTTAGAAGTTCATTACACAGTCTGGATTTATCCATTGTGTATATAAATATATACTTGTTAGTATATCTAAATATACATTTTAAGCATCTTCTGCCTCTTGATAACTTGCCCTTTTATTTTAGTAGTGTCTTTAGATAAACAGAAGTTCTTAATGTAATCAATTTAGCAGTCTATGTGTTTATGTTTTTTCTTTTATGGTTAGTGCCTTTAGTGTTCTGTTTGAGAAATCTTTTTTTTACCTCATGGTCTGTAAAATATTTCGTGTTTTTTTCTTTTCTTTCTTTTTTCTTTTCTGGTTTTTCAAGACAGGGCTTCTCTGTTGCAACTCTGACTGTCCTGGAACTCACTCTGTGGACCAAGCTGGCCTCGAACTCACAGAGATCCAAGTGCGTGCCACCATCGCCGGCTCTTACGTGTTTTTCTAAAGACTGCATTTTACCTTTTATTTGGAATTATTTTGTATATAGCATGAGGCGTAGGTCAAGATCTGTTTCCACCCACATGATTATCCAGGTCACCGGAGGAGCATCATTTACAAAGAGACTATGTTCCCCTACTGCACGCAGTACCCTTTGGATAGCAAGTGTCTGTGTGCGTCTGGGTCGGGAACGGACTGTGTTCTGTCTTCTCGTCCCTTCTTTTATGTCGTGTTTACAGTATGTGCTGTCTTGTCTTAGTCACAGTCGCTCAGGTGAAAAGTGGCTCCAGGAAGCTGTACAGAGGAGGCTTATGTAGAAAGGGCCGAGGAGAGCAGGGACAGAACAGAGCAGCTCAGTAATTCTCAGTAATTCCTTGGAGTTGAAATAAGGGATACTTTGTCATGCTGACTAAAACTGAACAGTTTGGAGATTTGGCTGTTATTTCTAGAAGAATCTTTTTCAGAAGATTAGATAAGCAATTTAATTTGGTAACATGAAAATGACTCCGTTTTAATGTGGTCCGCCAGGACGTGATGCCAGGACTTGGTGTTGGGACGCTCAGTCTGAAATAACAGCCTTCTCTAACTTTTACAAAATAAGTATTTTCTGAAAGCAAACTAAATTTGTTGTTGTTTCAAAGCTTTATGTGGATTTAATACATTTTGGTTGTAAAACTAATACGTTAGAATTTCACTAGCATGGATTGCCTTTGAGAATAAAACAATTTGTAATCTTCAAAAAGTCACATCAATTTAACATAAAATTTTCGTCTGCTAATTAAAAACCTCCTTAAAACTTAAAGATTTGTTTGAAAAGACAAAAAAGACCTTTTGGCACCTATAGGTTTGGCCACGATGTAGAAACAATTGCACCTTAGAGCTTGAGAGCAGGGCGTCTCTGCCGTGCTCAAGTCTGGAGGGTCGGGCAGGGGCTATCTGACAACTTTATGAAGAGTTGTGAAGATTAAATATTAAAAATATTCTTGTGAAGAATTGTAAAGATTAAAAACAATAGGGACAGAAGCCGTGTTTCTTTACTATCTAAAAGCAAAACTGTTCACATATTGTGAGGACTGAGGATGAGTCTGGATGTGTTCCCTGAATCTGGCCATGTGATCCTTCTGACTCTTTGAATGAGGCAGGTGGAGTGTGCGCAGCGATAATAAAAAGGGATATATGTAGAGATGGCTCAGTGGTTCAGAGCACTGACCGCTTTTCCGGAGCTCGTGAGTTCAGTTCCCAGCAACCACATGGTGGCTCATAACCATCTATAATGGGGTCAGATGACCTCTTCTGACATGTAGTTAGAGCATTAATATAATTTAAAAAATGAGTAAATGAATTTTGAGAAAAGAAAGAAAAAATTAAATTAAAAAAATAAAGGAGAAATTGGTTGTTATTTTCCCAAGTGCTTTGCCCCCAGTAATGGACTCAGAGCAGGTTTATTTTCTGTTTAAGTCGAAGCAAATTCTTTATTTATTATGCACCAAATATCTTAGACACTACAGATATGAACAACGATGAACAAAGTGTCTGCCTGCCAGAAAGGAGTCACAGTGTAGCGGGAGACAGATTTTAGCATAGCACGGAGCGCTGGCTCTTCTGATGGAGTTAGTTCTCCAGCAAGGGAGTGCTGTCAGCATGGTATAAGAGGGTACACAGCCTTCTCAGGGGCGAACCTCCCCTCGCATCCCTGAAGACTGGTGAGCAGAGGGCTTATAAAACAGGTGGACGGTGCTTCTCTCTGAAGCTGCCGAGCAAGTGCCATGCCTTATGCGATGTCAGCTGTAGTCACTCACTGTGACAGTACACAGTAGAAAATGCAGTCTGGTTGTTTCATAAAGGTACCTTGAGTAAGTTCTGACCCTTTCTCCTATCCACCACGACCAGGAATGTTTCCACGGTTCGCAGTGACTTCTGAGCCTCCTGGCCTGCTACAGAGAAGTTTACCAGGGCCTCTCTAAAGCACTTCCTGCTCCAGATCCCTCTAAGAAGGCTGAGTAACCCCCAGGGAGAGGATCTTGTGAGACCTTAAGCTGCCCCTGTAAACTCTGAAGCAGGGGAACAAGGCTTGACAGTGCTCTAGAGTAATCCTCAGTGCTACTCCTGACTTCAGCTCTCACCCGGGTGCCTTTTCTTTCTCCACGGGGATCGACCGTGTGTTTTTGCTCCTTTGTCCCTTACTGAGTTTAGCTCCCAGCTTTCCTCGACCCACTTACCTGGTTCTTGTCCATACACTTGCCCCGCCATTGCGTTATTTTCAGGCTGTGACCTGCTAGTCTAGACAGTGCATGCTAGTCTCCAGGTGGAGAGGCAAGCCTGTCCACAAAGGCCGTCTCAGCTGACTGCCCTGTAGCTGGGCCTGGACCTGGGAACAGGCTGCCTGGCCGTGATGGCTTGCTGTACATTGTCCATGCACATTTGGTTAGGGACACCAACATAACCTAAGAAGGAGCAAATCCAAGACTGGAAAGAGAAAAACAGAAGGGAGACTCTCTAGTTCTGAAGGTGAAGTGCAGTAATTTAAATATACACCTCAAAGGTTTGCTCACTCGGTAAATATTTGAGTGATTTGTGTGTGAGTACCAGGCACACAAAGTGAATAAGGGGGAATAAGGAGGACATTGCACCCTAAAGAACTGTTGATTTAGACGAGCGTGTTTGCAGACCATTTCTATTCCTGCCCTGTCACGCTGTTTTAGTGCTAGGTAAGGAAGGCTTGTGAGTTACATTCTCGACGTTTCACCTTCCAAGGATGTCGCACCCAGACTCCTGTCTGCGGGTTAAGATCGAGGGTAGCTGTTGACTCGCCCATCTCCAGATCGCAGGGCAGTAAGTCTAGCACAAAGTCTCACACGTGTCAATCATCTCAAAATAGGAACGAGTCCCTAACGCTAACAGAGGGTTTCACGTCCTAGGAGCAAGCCTGGTGAGGTAAATGGCGGGTTTGCCAAACGTCGCATGTTTTGTGCACCCTTGGCTCAACCCGGGCTCTGGAAACTCTGTCTGGGGTGCAGGATGAAAAGCAATATGCCAGTGAAGTATTTAAAATGGTATTTCATATGTTGTTTTTAAAATTAACAACAGTGCTGTGTTGACCAAGCAGACAGACAGACACACACACACACACAGCGACTGGTTGCGCTCAGCTCCGGGTGTCAGCTGTCTGAGAACTGGTTAGCTCCTCAGGGACAATGACCAGGATAACTGGTGTGTGCACACCGCGCAAGGTTTAGCGCCAAAGCATACACAGCATGTATTGTGTGAAATCTGTTCTTTCTTTCTTCAGAACTAGAAAAGGTGGACGGCTCATTCACCATTTATTCCTAAATAAATAAAGAAATAAATAAAATAAGCATGAGTTTAGATCTGAATCCATGCCTTCAGTGACAGAGAGAAGAAAAACAAAAGCCAGGCTGTCCATTTCTCTTCTTACCGGAGTGAAGCTGAGTTAGTCACGGAGCAGCTCCGCTCCCTGTCCGCGGTCTCGGAGAGAAGACCTGCAGCAGATGATGGCAGTGCTCTGCGTGCAGTGTGGACGGGAGCTGGAGCAGCTCTGAGCTCCCACTGGCTGTGGGTGACATGCACACCATTGCGAAAGTCTCATTAGAGCCTATTTAAAACACTTTTTTTGGAGAATTCAGCTCAGAATCAGATATGAATCATGTCAGAAATGAAGTGTCCTGAATAATAATAAATCTTAAAATAAGATGGCAACCTGGGGGCAACTTGAAAGTCAAGCATCTTTAATTAAAAAAAAGAAAGAAAATCAGTTTCTGATTATGAGCTGGTGAGCTGTTCTTTCTTATTTAGCTAGTATTATTTCTCCCTCCAGCAGACTCGTTATATATATGTTCATGACCAAATTTAGGCACTTAAAAAAAAGCAAACTCTTCTCTTACCTTTTAAAAACACTGTCAGATTTTTGACAAGCAAGGATAATGTTTGTTATCCATCAAAATAAACAAGTATAAAATTTCAAACAAAAATAACACTTTGAACAAACCTTACTGATTTTTTTTAAAGATTTATTTATTTTATTTATGAATGTTTTATCTGCATGTACACCTGCATGCCAGAAGAGAGCATCTAATCCCATTATAAATGGTTGTGAGCCACCATGTGGTTGTTAGGAATTGAACTCAGGTCCTCTGGAAGAGCAGTCAGTGCTCTTAACCACTGAGCCATCTCTCCAGCCCCCTTACTGATTCTTAATTGTACTATTTACCTTTTTATCCTTTTGTCCTAGGGTCTAATGGCTATTGATTGTCCATACACCGGCATAGTGAACTATCAACAGGTAGCTTTGTCATTTGCCCAGGATTTCCAAGAAGCAGGTGGCTCTATCTTGAAAGATTTTGAGGTAAAAGATATCGAAATTGCTAAAGAAAGTCCTTCAAGAAGTAAGGATGGTAAGCTATCCCTGTCTCCTCTACAAAATATTTGTATTGATTGGAAAAGGAGAGTCTTGGGAGCCAGGCTAGAGTAGGGCACGGAGCCAGAGGTGAGTGCAGAAGGGTCATGTGGGAGCGGACGGAGCAGACCCACAATTCCTGGACGGTTCGTGTGCTGATGGAACTAGGCACCGAGTAGACATCTGACTCACACCAAAATCTGAACAGCCAAGGCTGGCAATGTACAGTTGGCCTCCAGACAGGTTCCTGACAGAGTCGGCACCTCTCAGCAATGCCTGTTATAAATACAGATTCTAGCACCGTCTAGACTTCTTGAATCAGGCTGACAGGGGATATGGCTTAGGAACAGTAAGGGCTTGGTTATCTTTGACCACACCCAATTTCAAAACAGCAGACCCAGAGGACTGCTCAGCCATTCTGAATCTAACCTCCTGAACCCATCTTAGACTGCAGTGAAAGCCTGTTTTATTTTGCTTGGAGCTGAATGTTGTTCTTTTTTAGTCAAATGAGAGGTTAACAAACCTTATATTTGCTGCAAGGAAATTTGAAGGAGAATCGAGTTCTTCTTTAACAGGTTTTAAAGGAGATTTGATTGTATGAATCACTTGCCCAGTGTCCTACACTGTTAAGATGATGAACAAATTTATTTAATAGAATTGTTATAAGTGGGTAGCAGAATAGTCAAATTAACAACAGAGGTATGCTGTAGACTTTTTCTGTAGATACGCTTTATAATATGTTAATATCTCATCAATAAGTGGGAACAAAGTTAATAACCGGTTAGTTCATTATTGGAATTATTTTGTGTTGTAAAATCTCTTGTTTCTCTGAACAACCCAGATTGCAAGAAATCAGGTGACTAACACTCGGACGCAAGATTGTCTTGTATTTACCATCCCAGGTGTCCGGTGTGATGACACAGCTGCGCACGTAGAGCATGGTGTCTTTTCCAGTGAGAAGCTGGGGCTCATGCTAGCAAGAGCTAGAGAATGTTCATTAGTGAAGGTTAAATTACTTAAAAGAAACCAACCGAGAACATGCCAGAGTTTTATATTGTGTCAAAATTGAATTACTTTAATCTTCTTGGTAAAAAGATTCAGACTGAAAAGTAAGATGCAATTAAGACAGTCATTTAAATTTGTTACTGGTAGAATATTTCAAATAATGACAGCCTTCTCTTGCTCAAACAAAAGTCTCACTAATTCTTCTTATCCCCAACAGAGGTGAATTATCCAGTTGCTGTCAAGAATACAAAGGTAAAGATACTTGAGCTGTTTCTCACTTTTGTGTACTTGTAAAATAGAATTATCGAATGATCACTGTCTTTGTGTCTGCATGCTTGCGTGTGTGTACATGTTTAAGTGTGTACAGATAGTGTGTGCATGTGCATATCTGTGTATACATGTGAGAGTCACAGCACAGCAGTTACCTTGGGAGCCAACCACCTTGTGGGGTTTTTTAATTTTCTTATTAGCAAATATTACATATAATAATGAGCTTTATTATTGAATTCTTATACATGTATATGAAGTTTTTTTTTATCATAATCACCCCTCTGTTATTCACCTTCCTCTTTCCAATTAGTCTTTCCCCTTTCATGTCTTTTTGGGATTAAAAAAAAAAGATTTATTTTATTTTATGTGTGTTTTGCCTTCACATGTGTCTGTGCCCTGTGTGCGTTCCTGGTGCCCTCTGAGACCAGAAGAGGGCACTGATCCCCTGGAACTGCAGTTAGAGAAGATCGTGAGTCACCACGTGGGGTCTGGGAACTGAACCTTGGTCCTCTGCTAGAGCATCAAGTTCTCTTAACCACTGGGCCATCTCTTCACCCTGCCCCCCTAGACTGCTAGATACTTTACCACTTTGCCCATCGCTGCACGTTCGCTTACTAACTACTTCCGAGTCCTTGGGAAGAGTGCATGCATGAGCTGTGCAGAGGGAGACAGAGGGTCCCTTTCCTTCATTCCCCCATAGTCTAAAGCAAGAACCATAGAACACTGGCTTCCCTGTCCCTTCAAGTGTCAGCGAGAGGAGCAGGGTCACTCGTAAATGTCACGGGATTCCTATAGAATTCAGCCTTAACAGTCGTGGGAATATCTGGGTTAGAAGGAAGCTGGTGGGTCACGGGCTTTCTGTGCAATCTGAGGAGCCAGTTGTTGAGGTGGACACTGCAGTTGTGTAGCATCACTCACTATGCCCGACAGATATGGACGACATGTCTCTCTTAAAACTGTACTTTACATGAAAATTAAGACAATGGCAAAATTACATTTTCATCTAATAAGATGTAACTATTCCTTACATGAGTCAAACATGCTAACTCTACAAACCAGATTAAAAATATCCATTGTCTTTGGGAGAAGTTCATTATGGGTTATACTTCTCTTTTTAGATCTTTAAGTGCTTACATATACAGGTGATCACTGTTAAACATCTTACATGAGATTGGTAGTCCCAGCTGGAAATTGTTTCCATTCCCAAGGGACAGTGACAGTGTCTGGAGATGTTTTTAGTTGTCACAACTAGGTGAAGGGGTCACAGCTACTGTCATGTAGTGGATGGAGTTTAGGAAGGCTGATAAACATTCTTTAGTTTGGGAAATAGGCCCCCCTAAACAAAGCAGTATCCTGCTTCAAATGGCAGTAGTGCTGAGGCTGAGAAACCCTGTTTTAGAGAGTAGGAGAATGGGAGAGGCCACCACAAGTCACCCACAAACTGGGTAACTTAAACAACAGAGTTAAGGCCTTTTGGGACCTAAAAGGCCAGTGCCACAATGCTGTCAGGGTTAATTTCTGGGTGATCTTTATTCCTGGTTTCATGTGTTACTGCTTTTTATAATGAAGATAAAGAAATTTTATATATATTATATATATATATATGTGTGTGTGTGTGTGTATAAGTATATATATATAATATAAAATATTATATAAAATATATAATATTTTCTCACATCTATTAGGAAATAAATCATATATATGTACACACACGCACACGCACACACACGCGCACACACGCACGCACACGCACACACACACACGTACACACACACATATATGATTTGTTTCCTAAAAGGTGAGAAAATATCCCAAAGGTTGGTTGGTTGTTGTTTTTTTTTTCGTTTGTTTGTTTTTGTTTTTGGTTTGGTTTTTGAGACCCGGTCTATCTTTTAGTCCTAGCTATCCTGGAGCTTGCCATGCAGACCAGATCCTCCTGCCTCTGCCTCCCAAGTGTTGGGATTAAAGGCTGTGCCCTGCCCCGAGGGTTTTGGCTTGTACTCCCCTGGTGACTGGTGGTGTCAAACACCTTTTTTGTTGACTGTTGGTAATTTATGTGAGTTTTTGGAAACAGTGTCTATTCAGGACCTTTCCCCAGTTTTAATTTGACCGTTAGCTTTTTTTGTCATTGAGTTCTTGAATTCCTTTTATGTATTAGGTATTGAACATTGTCTGGTGTGTGGCTTACAAGTACCTTTTCCTTTGCTGTGCGGAAGCTTTGAGTCTGCTGTAGTTCAGCTGTCCATTTTTGTTTCTGTTTCCTGTGCCTGTGGTACCCTTCTACAGAAATCATTACCAGGACCAGTGTCAAGGAGCATCTTCCATGTTTTCTTATATTCTCTAGTTGTAGATTTTATATTTAAATCTTAACTCCATTTCAGTTTTTTTTTGTTTTGTCTTGTTTTGTTTTGTTTTTAATTTTCTGACATGAGATCTTGCTAAGTAGCCCTGGCTGGTCTGGTGTTTGGGATGCAGTCCAGGCTGGCCTTGAACTCACTTCTGTTTCAGCTTCCCAAGTTCTAGAATTCAGGAATATACCACTATACCCAACTTCACATCTCATTTTTGTGAGTTTTGTAAAACGGGTCCAGTTTTGCTGACAGTTACATTGAATTTCTTCTTTTAGAAAAAAAATGTTTATTTATCCTTATTTTTTTAGCATCTCTTTTTCCCCTTTTGACCTATCTATTCCTTTTTTACAAGCATATTTTAAAAAATAACATGCATAGCCAGGCATGGTGGCTCATTCCCTTAATCCCAGTACTTGGGAGGTGGAGGAAGGTGGATCTCTGTGAGTTCAAGACCAAGTTCCTTGATGTGGGCAAGTCTCAGGTCAGCCAGAGCGACATCGTAAGACAAGTCCCTCCCGAAAACAGTATTTAATTAACGTATATCAAGTATACGCTGGGATTCAGTGTGCTGTTTCCAGACGTACACGTAGTTCAGTGAGTAAACCCGACCTTCCTTGTCGTCCCCGCCTCTATGGCACCTCTGTTCGTCTGAGGGTCTGTACACACAGACAAGTACTGCCGCGTCTTCGTTCTCATGCTCAGAAACTGACCATGCTCTTCTGTTTTGTACCAAGGGGGAGGAAATTCGTTGTCGCTATGTTGTGACGTGCGCAGGTCTTTACTCAGACCGCGTCTCAGAGTTGAGTGGCTGCAGTCCTGACCCTCAGATTGTCCCAGTCCGGGGAGATTACCTGCTCCTGAAGCCAGAAAAGGGCTATCTTGTAAAAGGCAATATTTATCCGGTAGGTGAGATGCTGTCTTCTCAGTCGCCGCCGCTTGCGGGCACAGAGAAAATAAAAACAAGCACTTTCACTCGTGCTGTTGCTTGCGTTAGAAGAGGGGGCTCCGAGGCTGTGTGCGCGTCGTGTCCGCTGTCTCTAGTGTTACGGCCCCAGAGCTGACCTCTGTCCTCATGGTCGCTGCTTGTCTCAGAAAGCATGAGTCCACCATGGAAGCACCAACAGGAGAGAACCAGGTCCTCCTCGGTAGCAGAGGAGCACCCGTGGGTTCCAGATACCCAACTCATGGCAGTACACTTTGTGTAGGGACAGGAAAGGGTTGCGCCTGCTCTGAGTCCAGGGGGTAAAAGTAGGGGTTTTATATAAAAAGCTCACTCTTGCCAGGCAGTGGCGGCACACACCTTTAATCCCAGCACTCAGGAGGCAGAGACAGGTGGATCTCTGTGTGTTTGAGGCCAGCCTGGTCTACAGAGTGAGTTCCAGGACAGCCAGAGTTACAACAGAGAAACCTTGTCTCAGAAAAAAAAAAAAAAAAAAAAAACCTCACTCTTCTGTGTGCATTTCCCTGAAAGTGTGTTGGTTGAACCAGATGTAATCAGTTCAGTGAATGTTCACCTACTTGATGTTTTGACCTTACCAAAAACTAAATACAACTCCTTCTTTTCACTTCATCATTCTCTATGCTGTGAATATGAACATTTTATTTTTTCTGGCAGCCCTGATTTTGCCCGCTAGTCACAGACTCCTCTTGGAAGAGAAAGAGGCAATAATACGAAATAGAACAGTTAATCTCTTTCCCCCTTTACCCAGAAAGACAAGTAAGCGGATAAGGATACACACACACACACACATACACGTATATATACACACACATGTGTATGTATGTATATGTATGTGTGTGTGTATAATATATATATATATCAGCAGCATTTTAAACCAGAAAGTATGTTACTAGAAAAACTTGCCTGAATGTGGCTCACAGTACATACAAATGTCTAGAAGGAACTATCTTATGTTACGATTAGCTGTTTATATCTGCAGTAAGGTGGAATGTGAAATATGGCTAATAGCTTGCTGCTTTGTTGAGTCTGCAGGTCCCAGATAGCCGGGTGCCTTTCCTAGGAGTCCACTTTACACCAAGGCTGGACGGCACTATTTGGGTCGGACCAAATGCTGTACTTGCCTTTAAACGAGAAGGCTACAAACCCTTTGACTTCAGTGCTAGAGATGTTATGGAAATAATTCTCAAAAGGTAACAACACTACCTTTAAGATGATTTTATGTGCTTATTTTCTTAATGTGGGAAGTTTTGAGACTCTGATATGTGATTGTTGTGTTGATTTTTTTTATTAATCCAAATTAAGATCTTTCTGTAATAAGCACAAATTTGATTATTTGGCTTTGGTGTTGGGGATTGAAACTAGAGGCTCGCACATGCTAAATGGGGTTTTCTCCACTGGACTGTACACTAGCCCCAGCTGTAATGCTTACCTACCTCCCAAAGATTGTGATGGACCAGGGTGATAATGTCCTAGCTAGAAAAGAAAGTAAGGCCCAAAGCCATTCATACATCTGTAGTCCATATCTTAAACACTGCTAAATATCCAAAACCAGTGAGGACTTACCTTGAGAAGATCATTTCAAGCTAGTCACCATTGTTGTGTGTAAGCTATTAGAGGAACTACTGAGGTGATGGAGCGTGTGTGTGTGTGTGTGTGTGTGTGTGTGTGTGTGTGTGTAAATCTAAGGTGCTGTTGTATAGACTTCCATCACAGATTCTTTGTTGTGCTAAGAAATAGCCTCATGAAGTATTCTGTTTGGTTTTTCCTGTGTGCATGCACGTGTGTGTGTGTGTGTGCACATGTGTGTGTGTGCATGCACGTGTGTGTGCGGGTGCACATGTGTATGGGTGTGCATGCACGTGTGTGCGTGCACATGTGTGTGGGTGTGTGTGTGTGTGGGTGGGTGTGTGCACGTGTGTGTGCATGCACGTGTGTGTGGGTGTGCATGCACATGTGTGTGGGTGCACGTGTGTGTGTGCATGCACGTGTGTGCGGGTGCACGTGTGTGGGTGTGCATGCACGTGTGTGCGTGCACATGTGTGTGGGTGTGTGTGCACGTGTGTGTGCATGCACGTGTGTGTGGGTGTGCATGCACGTGTGGGTGTGCGTGCACATGTGTGTGGGTGCACATGTGTGTGGGTGCACGTGTGGGTGTGGGTGCACGTGTGTGGGTGCATGCACGTGTGTGTGCATGCATGTGTGTGGGTGTGCGTGCACATGTGTGTGGGTGTGCACATGTGTGTGGGTGTGCATGCACGTGTGTGTGTGTGCACGTGTGTGGGTGCGCATGTGTGGGTGTGCGTGCACGTGTGTGGGTGTGCACATGTGTGTGGGTGTGCGTGCACATGCATAGGCCATAATTTGATGTCAGGCATCTTCCTCAATCACTTTCTGCCATGTTTTTCTCACACTCGACTAGGAGCTCAGGGATTCAGCTGGACTCGCTGGCGGGCCAGCCCCGGGGATTGTCCCCTTTCCACCTCCCCAGCGCCGGGGCCATAGGCACGTGCTACCATGTCTGCTTTTTACATAGATGTTGGGGATCCACACTCAGGTCCTCATGTTTGCATGGCAAACACTTTAGCAGCTGAGCCATCTCTCCAGCCCTCTGGCTGGTCTTTTTCTTATTTCTTTTCTGAAGATTTTATATCAAACCTCTGCAAAACATTTTAAACTACATATGGGTTTCGCCCTCTGCGGATTCTGTAACAGAAGGATTAGATTGACTCTTTTACTGTGCATACAGAATTTCACTTGAAAATCACCACTAGAATTTTGTACCTTGACTGACTAAGCCAGGGTAGGTGTTACACTTGTTTAATGTCCTGTTTTAGAGATGCCTTTAGTGTATTGAAAGCATCAGAAAGCCCTAGTTAGCAAGCATCATAGACCACCAGTTTGAAACCATATTCCTTATAAATTTTGAGTATGAGTGAATGTCTGTCCTTATATTGACCAATAGTGTGCTTATTGTGTAAATTTTTCTAACTTTTCATAGATTTATACGATGCCACCAAAATTTTTAATAACTATAAATATATTTTATAGTAATAAAGGGTCCCTCTGTCTGTATAAAGGTTTTTTGTTTTTTTGTTCTTTTTCCCGTTATTCTTAGTGGTTTCATGAAACTGGTGTTCCAGAATTTCTCTTATGGAGCTAATGAAATGTATAAAGCCTGTTTTCTTAGTGAAACAGTGAAGCAGCTTCAGAAGTTCATTCCTGAGATTACCATCAGCGATGTCCTCAGGTAAGATGTGTGAGGATGGGAGGCAGGTCTGGCGGGGATAGTTCTCTCTCAGATGGTTTATCCCTGAATCTTTGCTCTCTTTCCCCAAGAGGTTTCAGTCCCTATTGTATTACTGTATCATAGCCGTTAGTGCTGGTTTTTGTTTGTCTGTTTGTTTTTAAATAACTATCTACTCCTCTTTTTTTATTGTGTTTTTTTGAGATATGATCTCTCTTTGTTGCCCTGCCTGTCCTGTAACTCTGCAAACCAGGCTGGCCTCCAACTCAAATAGATCTGCCTGCCTCTGCCTCCCGAACGCTGGGATTAAAGGTGTGTACTACATTGATTAAGCCTTTAAAAAAAAAAACTCTCCTACTTTAAAAAGTTATTTCATTTTTAATTGTGTAGTGGTGGTGGCGGGGCGTGTGCACATGAGTGCAGATGCCTGAGGAGACTACAGGCGTTTGGAGCTCCATGGAGCTGGAATTGCAGGTGGCTGTGAGCTGCCCACAGTGGGTGCTGGAAATCAAATCATGTACAGCTCTTAACCTCTAAGCAATCTCTTCAGGTCTCCTCTACTTCCATTTGTTGTTAGGACAGAAGTGGGAAGTACCATGGCAATAACCAATCTAAGCCTTGCTACAGGAGTGTCAGGAGAAGTTTTTTGTTGGTTGGTTAGTTTGTTTTGTTTTGTTTTCTTAGCATGAAAGACTTTCTGGACTTGATGTGTAGATCACCCTGAATGTCATCCAAGCCTATGGATTTTTCCTCTTTGGTGATATTTTTAGTGTCTGTGTCAGCTGTCAGGCCTAATCGACAGCATACTTAGAGTTACTCGTACTGCAATGTAATATATCCCCCCACGACACTCCAGAGCGAATGTCCACTTCCTCTGAGCAGCTGTTGGAACTGGCATGGTGTAGTATGTCAGTGAGCTTGACTGTGCTTCTGGAAAGGGCAATGATCATGTCCGCTGTCTCCCTTGGAGGGCAGTGGAGATCTTCCTGTTCTAAATCTGTCTCTGATGTACCATTCTGAGACAGTTCTCTTTGGTTCTTTAGCAGACCTATTGAAAACCCAGTTCGTGTTTTCTTTCTTATCTCTTCTGCTCACCTTCTGAATGGAAGAGCTAAAGATCCCGAGGCTTTATTTTCCCGTGCTCACTTATAAACAAAGCCTTTTATGTTCTCAGTGGTTTGCAGTTGCAGACTTACAATGTCTTACATCTGAAAACAGGCCAATTAAATCAGGTTTCTGTTACTGCTGCTAATACTCTTTGATGGGTGGGCATATGGGATTCTGTATCAAAACGGTGGCTGTGAATCCACTACCCATATTCAGTTACCACCCTTTTATAGAGGCCCGAGGCAAACCCATTTGCAGGTGCATGTGGGGACAATCACCTCAATCACAGATGAGCGTCTCTTTAGAGACAGAGATGCTGAATATATTTAGCAATCCTATTTGTTCCTTCTCTTGATTGATTCTGATTCCCCTAGCTATTAAATTCAGGAAATTAACTAAAAAACACGGAAGGTGCACGTGACATCATTTGCATGAGTTGAAGAACAAGCATAATGCCACGTATTATTTACGGATCACCAGGAAAACCAAAAGCAATGATAGAACTAACAAATACCTGATTCAGGAGAGCGGCTCCCTCTAGGGAGGGAAGCTCAGACTCTGTGAATACCACATGGACCTCTATCATGTGGGGGTGGGGTGGAGGTTGAGGCAGGGTTTCTCTGTTGTGACTCTGGCCGTCCTGGAACTCACTCTGTAGACCAGGCTGGCCTCGGACTCACAGAGATCTGCCTACCTCTGCCTCCCGAGTGCTGGGATCAAAGGAGTGTGCCACCACCGCCCAGCCCTTTACCATGTCTTTAGTGATTTCTTTCTTGAGCTCTTTAGTTTTTATTAAATACTGTGCCTGTTGTTATCTATGTCTTATTAAATGCCTGAAATATTAGATAATAGCATCAATAGTACTTCTCATGGCTTGAAGCCTCAGTCCTGCCTTGTCTTTTTTGTCTTGTAGCCCAGTGTATTCAAACTATAGATGACCTGTCAGTATTGTGTCACGAGCGTATAAGCCATGTTAGACGGGGAAAGCTGGCAGAGCACACACACATGAGGCCCTGAGTTGAACCCCAGCACTGCACAGGAACAAGTGAATAGGAGCCATGCATGGTGGGTTGTGTTACTCTGAAACCATGCCCTTGAATATCAGTAGCTACCAAAGGATATTGATTCTCATTGCCTAGCAAGGCATTGTGGGCAATAACTTACTATCATACATTAGACTGGAATGGGAAGTTATTATCTGTTAAATACAGACATAAGGTATATAAACATGTTATTAAGTGATCTGTTACTAAGGCTCTTAATATTAGCTCCCAGCACCTTAAGATATTTCCTGCTTAATGTGGCACCTACACGTTAGTGTTACTGCAGCTTGTCGGCACTGAAGGATGTGAAAAGATGAAGTCCTATCTGCAAGAATCCTCCCTGTCTCATGTATCCTTTTGTTAAATGTCTTACTAAGGAGTTCAAAAGTAAAATTTCAAGCAAGAATGAAACTATACTATGTCATTATAAAATGCAAATAAATGCAAGACACTTGTACAGCCTTGGTGCCCTTGACATTTTGAACAAGATAATTCTTTACTGTGAGGCCTGTCTAGCTTGTTGCAGGTTATTCAGTAGCACCCTGGCCTTTACCTATGCCCCTATTTTTAGCAATCCAAAATGTCTCCACATAGTGCCAGTATCCTCCTGGGGACAGGATTTCCTGTGGTTGAGAACCACTAGCCACAGAATTAGGATTAGAATTAATTAGAATTAGAACCCTCACACTACAAAATTCAAAGACAAAATATAAGAAACATCCTTGAAATATATATAGCTGACAGTGAGGGGAGAGCAGGGGGTATTCCTGTACCCCAAACGGAAGACACTGGAAACCCATTTGCCAAGAGGAGTTGGTACTGATGTTGCTCTAGAGCTGTGGAAAGATTTTAATAACTGAGATGCATGCTTGGGTTGCAGATGTCCTTTGCCTTTTTTGTTTAGTTCATTTTTTACTGTTTCATTCATGCATACAGTGCGTTCTGATTACTTTGTCCCTCTCCGTCTTTGGCCTCCCTTCCATTCCTATCAACTGCCTTTTCCAGATTCATGGTTTCTGTCTTGTTCTGTGACTCGGTGAGTTTAACAGAGTTGACAGTATGAACTTTGTGTTGGAACTCTTCCCTGGAGCTCTGTGGCTCACCTGAGGACACACAGCTGCCCGTGAGGGCTCCCTTTCTCACAGAATTGACCAGTAAGGCTACTTCAGCAGTGAGAGGCGGAGCCCTGGAGGGCCTCCCCGTCTGTGCCCGGCTGTTCTTGAGCAGAGCCAGTGCGGGCAGCTGCAGAAGAGTGAGCCGTGGTCGCAGTGGCTGCGCTGTGCTCAGAAGGTGGCATTTCACAGTCCTTCTCCCTATCTTACACTCTTCCCCCGGGTCATGTTTTCAATCGATGTGTGATTCGCACGGAATAAAGCATGCACATAGTAAGTGCTCAGTGGAATTTGAAAATTGTGTATGTCCAACACACAGAACAAGATAATATATGTTAGGGACTCATATTTTAATCCCCCCTCCCCGCCCAGGTGATAGAAAGGAAGCTTTTGATCTGTGTAAATCAAAAATTAAAACCTAAGGCATTCTTTTTAATTAATTAATTTATTTATTTATTTATTTTTGAGACAGGCTCTCACTGTGTAGCCCTGTCTGTAGAACCCCATGTAGACCTTTGAATTCACAGAGACCTGCCTGTCTCTGCCTCCCAAGTGCTGGGATTAAAGGTGTGCGCCACCGTGCCCAGCAACACTGAGGGTCTCTTAGTGAAAATGAATGTAGAAAAAATATTCCCCTTGGCACCAAAATGTATTATGGAATTTTGGCTACCTGGCCTTGGGAATTACGATGTGAAGGTGTGACAATTTAGACACATAAGGACAATCTGCAGAGAAGCTAATTTATTTCTGGCTGCGAGCCTAGCCTTTAATGGCTGAGCTATCTTTCCAGCCCAAGAAGCTGATTTATAAAAATGGAACCAGAATGTTTAAATCATTCAGTACGTGAATCTCAGTCAGACCCCCCTGTTGCCATTCTCTCTCCCACTGCCCCTCTGTCTGTCATCTGGAGAGTAAAAATTTAAAGCCAGTTTGCTTGCTACAGGCTGGATGTTGTCAGTGCTAAGCATGTACTACTCTATTAATAAGTATAGTTTTCATACCTGTCAGAATGAAATGGTATGCCTCTGGGGTATGCCTTAAGTCCATGGGAAAAGGTGCGTGTTGGTGGGAATACAGGTAAAACACGATTGGTTATGTTTGCGTGACTGTTGAAACATTTATCATACAGAATAATAATGGTAATTCATACCCAGTTCATTTTGCTTTTGTACATTTTAAAAAATGTTTTCCCAGGAACATCTGATAAAAAACAAATGTAAAACCTGTACAAAGGGTCACACCTAGACAGGCTGAGACCCACAGGGTTCTCTTAGATGAGGCCCTGCTGAAGAGTCATAATCAGGTAAGAGGAGGCAGATAAACCCCAGAATTAGACCCCAACGACTGAAGCACACCCCTTCTGCCCCCATCATGGAATGCTCGTATTATTTGGGCCCTCACAGGACTTCATAGGGTCTCAGCGTGCCCCAGGCCCTAACACTGGGCACATGAGGCTGCGGCCATGGCTAGAACATAGAGCTCCTTCGCGGTGCCCACAAGGCACAGGACTCCATTCCCAGCGCTGGCCAGAAAAGAAGATGGGCCTAGGCAAAGACCACATTCTCGCATAATCTGATTTTGTTGAGGATCAGTAGGGAAAATAACTGCTTCTTCATGCTGGAAATTAGGTTGGACTTGTTCACCTTCTCCAAGGTAGCACATCCGGGTCAGATGTGTTCACATGCATCACAGACTCGGCTTGGGGTAGTCCTGTCGTGAGCTTTGCAAGTCCTCAGCTGTCCTGTCAGCCGCAACTTTCCTAGCTGTT
This sequence comes from Cricetomys ansorgei, assembly GCA_026225945.1. NCBI lineage: Eukaryota > Metazoa > Chordata > Mammalia > Rodentia > Nesomyidae > Cricetomys > Cricetomys ansorgei. The sequence continues at coordinate 82,194 of JAMJFZ010002089.1, read as the reverse complement.
TTCCAGGCGCATACAGTGTCTGCCGTGTGACCCCGATGCAGCGGGGTATCTCAGATGGAAGAACGTACTTAGTCACATATCCGGCTGCAGTTGTCTCTGGACGTGTTCTAGTGTCCAGGAGGTACCTTGCCGTTATACTTAGCTGTAAATAGCAAGCACTATATTAAATATGGTTGAACTCACAGTTATTAATTTGCTAAATCATTCTTTTGTTCTTAAAAATCAAAGAACTAGTGGTTTAACAGTATAGCTATGCCTTATTGAGCGCCTGTAATCCGCGACATGCAAGTGTAGACGTGGAGGTGAGCAGGCGGGTGCTAGACATTTTCTGCCCTCGAAAGCATTGTCGCTGTATCTTACATAAGGCTTCAAATCACAATGCTTCCCCCAAGCTGCAGTCTCCTGGAAGGGGAGCCTCACTATAACCCTGCAAGAGAAAGCCGTTAGACTCCCTAAACCGCTGAAAACGGAACATGAAGCTTGGTAGTTTAGCCACTTCACGGTGGTGTGAACCACGGTACGCTCTTAAGGAAAACAGTGTCGTGTTTACAGTTTGAGTTATAGGTTTTGCACACGGAGGCAAAAAGATACCGAGGGTTCATTTGCCCCCATGTGTGAACTACCCGTAGATACATTCTCTGCTGTGGCTCAGGAGTATAAACTCCAACATGCTTAGCAGTAACAAGGAATGCACAGTGTGAAGCTCTGTACAGAGGAAAGTGATTTTACCATGAGCACCCAGCACCAGCGCCGTCTCCTGGAAGACACAAGGCCAGGATGAGAAGAACCCAGAGGCACTCTAGCCAGCAGCAGCATTCCTTGCTAAGAAAGCCGAGGGTGCCGCCGGGGAGTCAGCTAATACGGAGAGTGCGAGAGTGCAGAGAAGCGACCCACGCTAATACTCATCTTCATCCTCAGAAACCTTCGTCTCAGTGCCATTCTTTTTGTGCGCCAAGTCCTGTATCAGATGCACACTTGGAAATTGTTCCAGCCCCCACACGTGACTCTAGAGCCCATCATGTACCTTTATCAGACAGCTTCCCATACTTGTAATCCTTGCTTCTCTCTCTAAGTGAGCAGTGTAACTGAACACTTCAGGCAAGGCACTGAACCTTTGAGTTCCTCCGCCCTGGCCTCTCTGGGCAGTTGTGAGGGTAAAGGAGGTGATCCCCAGCACCCGTTCAGTGCTTGGCCCCTAATGTCATCATCCTTGCTCAGTCAGGCTGTGGTCTAGAGGACACGGTTGTCATGTTCTGTTTTGTCATGTTCTGTCATGTTCTCAGGTTTTTATCTGAGCTGTCTCAGAATCAATAAAGGCTGTTCACGATTGCCTGACTCCTTGTGTCTTGACGATGCACAGATTCTTTTTTCCCACTCTATACTTTGAAAGCAAACACTTTCAAAAGACGTGATTTTGGATTCTAAAAGCATTTAACTCAAATTTCATCCATAAATTTTTAACTATTTTATAAAACAGCAGAAATCTAAATCTTAAAAAAAACCAAATTCCTACGTTATAAAACAGAATCTCGGCTGGAGACACACTGGGCGTGGCAGCCTGTAATCCCAGCACTCGGATGCAGAGACTAGGATCAAGAAGTTCAAGGTTGAGAGCTGCTCCCGCCCTCTGTGACTGACGTGACCATCCTCATTCGGTCCCCCAAATGCCTGTGGACTTCAGTGGGTACTGGACGATGCCGAGCACTGAGAATTTCGAGGGGTACCTGGGTGGACTCGATGTCAACATAGCCTTCCACAAAATGGCTCATTTGCCAAAGCCAGACACAGAGGTCATGCAGGAAGACGATGGTATGACCATCCACCCACGTACCCAGCACTTTCTGGAACGACACCGTGGACTTCCAGGTTGGGAATGAGTTTAGAGAGGCTCTGACGGGCATAGCCGACTGCAAGTGCCCTGCCCACAGGAAGCTGGGACGGGTACAAGCTCCACTGTGCAGAAGGGCAGAAGGAGGGGTGTGGCTGGGCCCAGTGATCAAGGTGATGGCAGCACCTGGAGATGAGCGCGCAGGGGTATGGCGTGCAAGCAAGAGTTCATGAAAGTGCACTGAGCAGCCTGAGCAGATAATTTTGGTCTTGAGGTCTTGGCATGGGCCTTGGCCAGGATTCCTCCTTTGTCAGCATGGGGCAGGAGCACTCAGCTACCCCAGGCATCTGCCAGCAGGGGCTATCTCTTCACCTTGTCTCTTTTACCTCAATAAAAGTGATTTTTTTTTTTTTTTTTGGTCTGAAACAGGGTTTGTCTGCTGTCACTCTGGATGTTCTGTAACTCACTCTGTGGACCAGGCTGAGCTCGAACTCAGATCCGCCTGCCTCTGCCTACCGAGTGCTGGGGTTAAAGGCCTGTGTCATGACGGCCTGGCAAAAGTGAAATTTTTAAGAGTGAATTTTTAAAAGTTCAAGGTCATCCTTGGCCGCACATGGAGTTCAGGAGCAGCGTGGGGATGCATGAGACCTTATCTAAAAGAAAAAAAAATAATTAGAAAATAAGATAAAGCTTGGTGTAGTGACTCATGCCTTTAATGCCAGTACACAGGAGGCAGAGGCTGGGTAATCTCTGTGTGTTCAAGGCTAGCCTGACCTACATAGCGAGTTATAGGACAGCCAGAGCTACACAGTGAGACCCTGTCTCAAACAAAACAAAAGCAGAACTTGACGAGTTGACTCACTACATCACATATTGCTGAATTAATTAATCCTTGCCATCTCTTTAATTGGAGGTTTTTCTTATATTGGAGATTAAACTATTAAGAAAAAATTTAAAATTCCCAAATTAGAATATATCATTTTCCTTCATAAATTTTAATAATATTTTATCAAGCCAAAATACAAAAGCCAATAGACTAGACGGAGCGTGCAGCTAGGACCGGCTCGCACATCCACTGCTGTCTCAGCCGCCCTGAGTTCCACGATTGCCACTGACGGTTTCTAGAATCCGTTTATGATTTTAGATCAATTTTAGATAAATCGGGGATATTCTAGTTGACTGCAAATTTGCCTGCTATTTTTGGAAAGAAAACGTATTTATAAGTAGCATAATTATCTGGATATTCTCTTGATAGCGTTGTATTCAGTTCTGGCCAGGGTGCACACTGGCCAGAGTTTCACCCCCAGCGTTTGGCTAGACATAGACTAAGTGGATTTCTGCATAACATATTCAAAGAGCAGACTGCATTGCCTCAAGAATACTGTAGAAACTTGCAGGCCGCCTCTTTCTCTTTGGCTTTTGCAGAGGCCCGGCTGGAGTGCGAGCCCAGGCCCTGGACAGAGATGGAAATCTGGTAGACGATTTTGTGTTTGACGGAGGAGCCGGGGATATCGGAGACCGCATTCTCCACGTGAGGAACGCACCTTCTCCCGCTGCCACGTCTTCCCTGGCGATTTCCAGGATGATAGCAGATGAAGTACAGCAAAGATTCAAGTTATGAGTGATGACCAGGGCTGTGTTGGCCTCGTATTCTCCACGTCGGCAGCCAGGGCCTGCCAGCCGCATTCTTAAATCAGAATTTAAGAAAATGATTTTAAAGCTTTTAAAATATTTTTTAGGCTATAATAGCTATTGACTTGTAACAGGATCTAATAGATATAGTAATTTTTTAAATTCAAGTCCCATGTTCTTGTGAAAAAGGAAGCCAGTGCATCTGTACCAGTTCTGAAACCTCAAGTTTGTTAATGATTTACCCCAACTCACCCTGACTCAGGAAGGGGTCCTACAGAAGGTTTGGGAAGATGGCATAAGAAATTGGACAGTTTGACTGTAAAATATTTAAATTTGTTTTTAATTTCCTGGAAAAAAAATATGTCACAGTATCTTGTAGGATATGATATTCTTTTAATTCGAAGAGTCAGAAAAGCTTTCATTATTTAGCAGTGTTTTTTATTTGGAAATTGAAAATGCTTGCTTTCAAAGAAATATGTGAAATTTCACATTTCTAAGTAGCATAAAACAAACTCAACGCTTTACTCCCAGCCCCTGTGCAAGTCTCCCTAACACTGGCACCATCACGCCATCTGAATAGCTGTGCACCTGTGTGCTTGTTGCCAGTGTCCTGTGGCCGAGACGTGAAAGTCCCTAAAAGCACAGTGTTTTTATAGGAGAAGGTTAAGATCCTGACTCTGGGTGTGGCACAGTATAATTTTAACCAGTTATTTATTTCACACATTACATGATTGGTCACACTTAAGATTCCCATGATGTTGACCAGGATTACTAATGATTCTTACCTATTCGGTTTTTCAGAATTCCTGTAAACATTGTGAGGACATTTCTCCATTTTTGGTTGATATCTAACTTGGAGGCATTCACTTTTATAAACCGCGAAAGTGCCTTACATTCTTCATACGTACGTCACGAACATGTTGAGTTGGTGCCAAATGCTATACTGTATAGTGTGTGTGTGCGTGTGTGTATGTGTTAGCTAGTGAAGTAAGTCTTACAATTCAGAAAGTTGAAAGTAGAATTGTAAGAGAGAAACTGGCGGCCTGGCCATGGAGCAGAGCCAGCACTTAGGTGAGGTGCCCCCTCCCTCTCTTACATGTGTTCTCTCAGGGTTAATCTTTCCAGTTCTCACCAACACTGTGTGATGGATGTGTGAGAAGGTTGTGTATGTTGACAGGAATTGTTTTCCTGTTTTGTTTTTAACTCTACACTTCAGCTCTTCATCATTACATGTATTAAGGTATTTCTTCCATTGATTTGAAAGGACACATGTTATGAGCTCCAGTTCAAGAGGCAGCACCTCCCAGGTAAACAGTTGAGACGTTTATTCGACACTTGGTATGGGCATATTGAAACATTTAGAAATCATTTACAGAGGGAACACACCCTAGTGTTCCTCCTTAACAACTGATTCCTACAAGAAATGCACTACCTAGAGTAGTTTCTGTTCTGAGAGTTCTAAGCGATATGAACATTACTTAAGATTATTTTACTTCATGAATAAGATGAGAATAGTTTCCTTTTAGATGTCATTGGAAGTGTGCAATGGCTCTCTGTTTCATCAACTGCGAGATCTTGTGCATACACACTAAGCTGTCAAAGACTAAAGTTACAAAAATAGCTGTCATGGTTGAAGCAATCCTTGTTCTGTTTGGGTCTGTATTGTATGCTCCAAGATAATACAGAAAAATTGTTGAATTATTTTGAATATGTCAGTTATTCTGTTTGTAAAATATTTGATATTTATGCTTATAGGACTTTTTTGTTAAATACTGGTATATAAGAATTTTGTGTCGTTCTGAAAAAATGTATATTAGTATTAAAATATTTTAATGATCCTTGGTGTTATGGTCATGTTTTACATCCATTAAAATATTTACTGAGGAGCTGGAGAGATGACTTAGTGGCTGAGAGCACTGACTACTCTTCCAGGGACCCAGGTTCAATTCCCAGCATCCACGTGGTGGCTCACAACTGTCTGTAACTCATGAACCTGGTGCACAGATAGGTGCAGGCAAAACATCAAAACACGCCAACTAAATAAATAGAATTTAAAGGATTTAAAGAGTTTACTGAAATCAATATCCTTGTTGTGTAACAGTTTATTCTGAGATTGTAACCTTCCATCCTGGAGGAAGCTCCGTAACGAGGAAGGTAAACAATTCAAAATAGCCGAAGGAAGTCCCTGAAGCTGACCAGATTTACTAGACTTTCCTGCCACAGAAAGCAATAAAAACCAAGTGTTGTCTCTGAAGGAAACTGAGCTGCAAAGAAGACTCTCAGGCGAGCCCAGATCAGCTGCTTAGAAGCAGCAATCAGGCAAGCTGCTCCAGGCTCCTAGCTTTTGTGTGTCGTCACCCGTGCTGGGGTGGGACTCGGTGGTGCAGCTGTCTTTGAGTCACTTCTGCCCCTGTAAGTAATCCCTCACCCATATTCCTGTAAATGATCCCAATAAAATTCATTGGTTCACCAAGTTGGCCTTGGGTGGTATCTATACTTTGGTCTGCCCTGGGTTCTCTATCTGGGGTGAGTGGCCCTGTGTATTGCGTCTCCCCAGGAGAAGTTTTTTGTTTTTTTTTAAATCACATAACAATCCTGTGTTAGTAAACTATCTGTAGGTAAGTCTTTAAAAACCCTCCCTTCTGAAGTATGATAGTGCACAACTGTAACCTTAGGGCTCTGGAGTCTGAAGGAAGAAGATCCCAAGTTCAAGGCTAACCTGGGACACATTGTGACACTCCTTCAAACAATTACAAAATTAACAATAACAACTGTATTTGTGAGTAAATATAAAATTGAGGTGTAGAAGTTTATATTTTGGACTAACAGTGAAACAGTTTTAGCTTCAGAGTTTAGTTTGTGGGGAACTCTTATATACATTTTTAGTGTTTCATGTTGTGTAACTTAACTCTTTTATCTCTCTACTTTTGTGTGTATCAAAGTCCTTCCCTTGATCCTCTTAGAGTTTTGCATTATTGGAGTAGTACCATTACTGTTGGCAGGATTCCCCCCTCCCTGCCCCTCCCCGACAGGGTTTCTGTTGTAATTCTGGCTGTTCTGGAACTCATTGTGTAGACCAGGCTGGCCTCGAACTCACAGAGATCCACCTGCCTCTGCCTCCCAAGTGCTAGGACTAAAGGTGAGCATTTGTTTTGATAAGTGTTACCTTCTACTATAAACAGGCTCTCACATCAAAGTTATGTAAGTTATGTTGATATTCTTTTTGTTTTGTGGATAAAATAAGGATTTCTCCCTTTTAGCTGTAATGGGAGGTTTGAATTGGTGTGCCTGAGTTGCTGAGGGAGACCTTTAATTCAGAAGGGATCTGAAGGACAGTAGTTTAAATGTCTGCAAAGTGAGAGGTGGGTGGATTTCTGAGAGTTCCCGACCACACAGAGCTGCATAGTGAGACCCTGTCTCAAAAACCAAAACAGGTCTCTGAGTAGAAAACTTTGAGTTTCAGCCAAGTTTTACTTAAAATAGTCTTTGATGATCTTTAAGATGGCTCTTTTAACTTTGGTACTCTGAAACAGTGAAGGAATAGATAAAAGGCTGTAAGTGTTGTTTTTATCCCATGCCTTTTTAATTTAACTTTGCTTAATTTGTCCACAGAGAATATAAAATGTCTTTTGATATCTATATTTACTCTACCTAGTAATAAAATATTATGCAAATTACTAATATTTGGAGGCTAACCTGTTCTTATTTTCTCTTTACTAAGGCGCGTACTCTGGAATTGGGGTCTGCGTTCGTATGTGATTGTTGGCAGATCCCTGACTTGGCCCTGTACTGAGTGGATGAAGTCCACTGTTGCTCATAGCTTAGTAACTGACAGGACTTGGAAAGATTTTGTTATATTAATATGAATAACAAGAGCTATGCACTTTTATGTTAGGAGTTGGTGTCTGCGACAGCAACTTATTAAAAAATGATTTCTGTGTAGTGGCGGCGCACACCTTTAATCTCAGCACTGGGAGGCAGAGGCAGTGGATCTCTGTGAGTTCGAGGCCAGCCTGGTCTGCAGAGTTCCAGGACAGCCAGAGCTATAATACAGAAGCCCTGTCTTGAAGAAACCAAACAACAACAGCAACACCACTTTCTCATATTGGCAGCAGTCTGTAGACGATGTCATGCCCCCAGTGTCCGTCCCAGAGCGGCAGGAACATCATTCCTGTTGAGGAGCAGACTGCATGTAGCATACTGACACATAAAGATGGCTTGCTTTTCTTTCTTTGGGGGTGGTGGTGAGGGGTAGGGTAGAGGGCATACAATCAATCAACCCCTTAGAATTTCACTGAAAATTATAGTTGCCCCCGTCTAAATGGATTATCCAATCACATATGTGTAAAAATAATTAAAGAACAAAAGGCTATGAAGTTGAAAGAGAAGGGGAGGGGCATGGGAGAGGTTGGAAGGAGGGAGAAATTGATATAATTGTATTTTAACTAAATAAAAAAATTACAGTGGCTGTTGGGAAGACAGTCTGACTTGCAGGCTCTTGCAGGACTGTGATGTTGCCAAGCCTGAGCATCCAAAGAGGCTCACACGGGGCAAAGGGCGGGCATTCTGCATGCCTTCTCCAGCTTCCTTCCAACAGGTGCCTGAAAGTGGACTAACGCTAGGACAGGGAACCATAAAAGTGAGCAACAGTAACATTTATTATTTCCTGTGGTGTTGTTTAGGGTTTGCTACTGATTGATAGCACTTGTAACTTTAAGCAAATTGAGGAAGTATGACATAGTAAATGGGAGAAATGTCAAGTACATCCTTGAAAATGCCTCTCCCCAGAGGGAGAATATTAGTAAAAATATTTAACTGACTTTTAAAATGAAAGATGTACTCGGGGCATTCAAGTTATTTTTCAAACACCATTTGTAAAATGGAAGACCAAATAATATGTAATTAATGTCTTTAAGTTCAAATTTATGCTTAAGATTCTGTTACATATACAGTTACTGCTTTTATAATATGTGTTTTAATAATTTCAGTTTTAATACTTGAAGCAAACGTTTGTGTTCTGGCTGGAAATTGCTCATTAAAAATGACTTAATGGGGGCTGGAGGGGAGGCGTGGCAAGGAAAGGCGCTTGTTGGCAGCTTGAGTTTGATGCCTGGGACCCAGGTGGTAGCAGGAAAGAACCAGCTGCCCTTTGTACACACGTGCCGGCTGAGTGCAGGCTCTCACGCACAGGGAACAGCTAAACGTTTAAAAAATGACCTAATGATTTAAATAGATGATACATTCATGAGGATGAAAATTCAAATGCTACGAAAGTTCTGGTGAAAATTCTTTCTGTCCCAGCCTCCTGGTTGTCATCCTTGTGGTCACAAATAATCCTGTGTCGTCTTGTAGGCATTCTGTTTACACACACAGAATGCTGCCTACTTCAAAAGATGCGAGTGGTACCATAGTCTGCATATCACTGCGTTTTTACTTTGAATCATATTTTGGAGAATTTTTTACAGAAGCTTTTTCCCCCCCTCTTCGAGACAGGGTTTCTCTGTTGTGACTCTGGCTGTCCAGGAACTCACTCTGTAGCTCAGTCTGGCCTCAAACTCACAGAGATCCTCCTGCCTCTGCCTCCAGTGCTGGGGTTAAAGGCGTGTATAATGTGTCACCACCACCACCCAGTTTGCCTTTTTTTTTTTTTTTTTTTTTTTTTTTTTAACAACAAAACCTTGTGTTGGGAGGCTGGGGCAACTGCCCAGCAGTTAAGGTTAAGAGTGCTTACTGCTCTTGCAGAGGACACAGGTTTGTTTCCCAGCACCCATATGATGGCTCACAACCATCCGTAACTCCAGTTCCAGGGAATTCAAAGTCCTCTGGAGACCTCTGTGGGCACCAGGCTAGCATATGTTGCACATACATTCATGTAGGCAAAATACTCATACACATACAATAAAATTTTAAAATAGATAACTATTATTGTATTGACTTGGTATCATTTATTTTCTTAAAATTGTATTTTATTTTTTCTTTTTAAAATATTTTAATTTTTTATTTTATGTATATAATGTTTTGCCTGTGTGTATGTCTGTGTGAGGGTGTCGGATCCCCTAGAACAGGAGTTACAGACGGTTGTGACCTGCCATGTGGGTGCTGGGAATTGAACCTGGGACCTCTGAAAGAGCAGCCAGTGCTCTTAACTGCTGAACCATCTCTCCAGCCCCAGATTTGCTATCATTTATTTTAAAAATACCATATTCTTAATGTTATTTAAAAGGGTGTGTGTGTGTGTGTGTGTGTGTGTGTGTGTGTGTGTGTGACTGACTATAATAACAGTACAGCGGATAACCTTGTTTCTGAGTGATTTCACATACAAGCAAGCATGTCTCTGGAACGTATTTCTGGAATTCACTATGTCAATAGTTGCGTACCTTTGGAACGTGGATAGGTGTCTGTGGTTTGTCCCTGATGGAAGTTGGGACAGTGAGTTCCTGTTTCCTGGAATCTTCACTATCACGGTACATAATTACACTTTCTAGTCTATTAGGTGGGAATGGTGACAGTGTACGTTTGTACTTCTCTTAATATTAATGAGATTTTGCATTTATATTTAAGAGAAACACATTTCCTTCCTTTTGTGAGAAAGCTTTTCAATTTTTTTCCTCATTTTTTGCTCCTTGAATTTCAGTCCTACCAATTCACAGGATCACATCTGTAGATGAGGAAAATTAACTAAAGGAAAGTGAACTGTGCAGTTGTGTTCTTCCTAGCTCATCGTTACTGCCTTTAGCTTGTGGGTTTCTCCAAGGCATCTGAAAATATCAGATACATCAGTCTAGATCTTTGTGCCACATGAAAGTCATAGAGACCCCTCCCCCTTCTTGTACATGTAAATCTTTGACACACTGGGAATTTCTGGCTGTGTCGGGTGTGAGATACGAATTCAACAGTTTTTGTTGTCTGTTTTTCAATGGCGGCTTGTCTGGCTGAGAACTTTAATGGTGTCATTCTAGGATCCTCCACACTATGTGGATCACATTTCTTTTGGCCTGGTCCTGAGATCACAGGGCAGATGCCTGTAGATTCTAGGCAGGTTACATAAAAGAGGGAAGCGTGCCAGATAGGAGTATGGCCAACTGGAAATGAAGAGGACAGTGTCTCCACTGCCTGCTCATTTCTTTGCACAGATGCAGTAAGCCACGGTGTCGCCAGATCTTTGTCCAGAGAACCTGGAAACAGAAAAAATAAAACAAAGTAAAATAAAATAAAATAAATACATATATATGCAAGCTATTGACTTTAACATGGTAATATTCAGAATCAAAGAAGATTTTGGATACTGCCTTGGCTAAACAAATGTATCTTCATTTCCTTTGCCAAGAATAAAATTTCCCATCAACGACTTTCCTATGAGAAAATACAATTGTAGAGCGATAATTTGACAACCTCCTATTTTATAGCTGGGGTCTGGGAAATGTAGGGAAAATTAAGAATCGTCTATAAACCAGAGCATATTTAGTACATGGGAATGTGGACAAGGCCATCTATTAGAAGATCTTTTTAAAAAAAAAAAAAAAAAACGCTATTATTATTGCGCCTGTGCGTGTCAGAGAGAAGACACGTGCACGCCACACATTTCAGATGTGGAGGTCTGAGGACAACCTTGTGGAGTGGTTCTTAGCTCCTTCTTGTAGGTCCCCGGGGTGGAACTCGGGGCGTCAGCCTTGTGCAGCAGGTGCCTTTACCTCGAAAGCCCCAGAGGACATTTTGACCCAGTGGATACTCAGATTAAAAAAAGAAAAGTCTCTTAAGCATTCCGAGTCTGCCCTTGTAACTCTGTGAAGACAAAATGGTGTGTGTTTGTTCTTCCGTTCCCTTCCTCCCCGCCGATGGCTGGGGACAGCGAGTGCCTGCCTGTTTACAGCCCGTAGGGAGCAATTTGTTGAGCAACTCTAATGGGGTGACGTTTGGGCTAACGAAAGTGTCCGGAGTCCACGCCTCCTCCACTCAGAAAGGCTCAGAAAGGGTCGGGGGGGGGGGCTTTTCTGTTGCTGAGTAGCATGGCCGTAGTCCAGCCTTTAGGTTCTGTAGAACCTGAACTGGAAAGGATGGAAGGGACGTGATTAACAAAGGAACAGCGTCCCAAAGTTTCATTTCGGATGCTTCTGTGCAAACCGCAGGGACCTCAGGTGAAGTCATCCGGCCCCGCGCACCGCGCGACAGGCGCCTTCCGCGACCCCGCAAGGCGACTCCGCGGAGCAGCCACGGTCTCCTAAACACGGAGGAGCCACGCAGAGCCCCGATACGTCAAAAACCCTAGCCGCCCAAAATGTCCTTTCCTCCCCGACCCGCCTCCCGCCTCCCGGGCTGCAGTCGGGGCCCGGGGCTCCCCGCGACAGAGCCGCAGCGATCTGGATCGTCCGCGCAGCGCGTCGGCCACGGCCCCCACCCGCCCGGGCGCACACTCCCGGGAGAAGCCGGCTACCCTCCCGTCCCCGGGCCCCGCACCGGCGCGCATGCTCCGTGCGGCCTGCTCCCGAGACCCGGGGGGCGGGGGGCGGGGGGCGGCGAGCGCCGGGCCGCGGGGCCGGGCCGAGCGGAGCGGAGTCGCGGCTGCTGGGACCCGGGGCTCGGCGGCCGCCCGCCCCGTGCACGCCGCTCGCGCGCCCTCGGCCCCGGAGGCCCCGCGGAGCTGACCCGGGCGGGCCCGACCGGGCGGCGTCTGCTGCGCGGGGGGCGGGGGGAGGCGATGAGGACGCTGCGGGCCGCCGCCGCCCGCCCGCCGCGG
>JAMJFZ010002089.1:0-65000 GCA_026225945.1 Cricetomys ansorgei | reverse complement strand
TGAGGACTGAACCTAGGACCTTATGTGTGTGTGTGTGTGTGTGTGTATTTTTTTTCTACCACTGATCAACCCTTCCAGCCCTTTCTTTATCTTTAAAGAGAAAGCTTCATCTAGAGCATTTAAAAACATGCAGAGTTCTAAGCAGGGTGAATGACACTACTAATGGATAATATATGGATTGTTAACATTCCTGCTAAATTATGTATCATCCCTAAAAGAGCCAGGACCTTTATAAATGCCTTTACCACTACTCTCCAAGAGCAGTGGAGCTATCATAGTACTTGGGAGCAACAAAAGAACATGGGATGTCCTTGTAAATGCAGTTTATTACCTTTGTGTTTAAATGCTTTTGGTACTTTGTACATGTGCTATTTGATATTTTTGTGAGATAAGTCAGTACTTTTCATGTAGAGATTCCCCTTAAGATTATTTAATCTTAAGGCTGTGAGTCTCTCATATTTCCTTTGTTTGATACTTTTTCTGTGTGGTTTTCTTTATCAGGCTAGCCATGGAAAATAAGATGTTTATTGTCTTATCATCTCTAGTTTCAATGAAAGAGAAAGCTAGAAAAAATTGAATTCCTGTGTCTAATTTGATTTGGGTTAAATATTGACCTTTCTACTCCGTACAATTTGATCTTAGTGACTTGAGAAAATGTCTGGGTTAATTGTATGGCTAGGTAAACGAAGGTTAAGAAATTTGTAGAGTCTGAAAGATTCTGATGTTTTGCTTCATACCACTGTTTCTTGGAGTTCATTTTAGAAGATTACACCAGATCTTTTCTCTCCGCAAAATCTGTAGGGTGACTTGAGAAAATAGTATCGATATCACTGATGTATATTGGAGTCAAGAAGCCATCTTTGAGGAAGCTAAATTCTGGAGGTTATAGGCAGCTGCCTATTACTATATTACTGAGTTCCTCCCATGTGTCATTTGATATTGAAGCTCTAGCAAGGGTCCTGCTGTCACAAAGCTTGAGTTCTAGGTGGCTGTGGTAGAGTCACTGAGAGAGAAAGACAAATTTGCAAGCAGTTACCCGAAAGATCATATGAAAAACAAAATACCACTGAAGAAAAGGTTTGCAGAGAAGGGAGCAGTAGGCAGTGGCTTGTCTTCTGAACCAGGAGAATAAGGAGATCAGGGGTAGATTAGATGTAGATCAAGTTAAGGTTTTCACCAGAGAATAGGAAGTACTGTAGCGATATCGTAGCGAAATAATAAGATTAACCTGGCCACACTTGGGTTTTAGAAGGATTACACCTCCAGGCGAAATCCAGAACCTAGAGTGACAGGAGGCGGGAGTTGATGTGGACGCCAGTGCTGGAAGGGAGACTGCAGCCCCAGCAGCCCCAGCAGCCCCAGAGCCCCAGCCTTAGCCTCCAGTGTCCTCCAGGCCCGACCTGGAGGAAGAGGACAAAGAGCCCTCGTGGAGCTCTTCATCAAACCTGACAATGATGCAGAAAGCATAGGTAAAACTGCTCCCTTTCACAAATGCTCTTCATGATTCTTTGGCTCAGAGGGGTTGTGTTTAGTGTCACAACCATTGACCTAAAAAAGGAAGCCTGTGGACCTGTGAAACTTGACTTCAGGGAGCCACCCACCATTTATCACAAGATCGAGGAGGCATTTCTTGAGGAAGTCTTACCCTGAACACAGCAAACTACCCAGAGTCAGATACTGCTAGGATGGACATCTTTGCCAGGGTCTCTGCTCATGAACCCAGGGCCATAGGCCAGTGATGCCCTGAAGAGTCTCTTGAAAATGCTACAGAAACTGGAGGAGATCTGAACCCCCTCCCCGGTGAAATTGATGAGAACAGCGTGGGGGACATCAGGTTCTCCACATGTAGATTTTTGGACATTAACAGACTGCAGCTGCTGCCCAAGCACATCGACAGGGTGGCGGCAAATACCACAGCTTTGGTATTTCTAAAGGATGACAGGCATCTGGAGATGCCCGAGGGATGCCTACAGGAGGGCTGAGTTCATCAGCACCTGTCCCACTGATAAGGAGGTGGAAATCTCGGACAGCCGAGTCACCAAAAGTCTTACAAGATAAACAGTGCTTTTGAGAGAGATGCCATCAGATTCACCTAAGAATGTGCTTTCCTCACAGACGGCTCTGCCTTTTCTAAAGTACAAGTGTATTTTGCATGAACATACAGTAACTCAAGTCTTGGATTAAGGGTAGACAAAGTACAGCAGCTCTCTCCAATACACACTCGTAAACAGTGTTATCTAAAATCCCCTCCCAGCCCACCTGGCCTGCCCATCTCCTGTCCTCCAGCTCCGAGGCACGCTATCTACCAGAAGCTCTTCACCTGTGAGGCAGATTGCTGCTTCTCTGGAGCCCTGAGTATCATGACTACTCACTGTGTGTAGATGGCAGAATTGAGGTGCAGCGTTCAACCGCTAGGATAGTAGCCATGACCTCAGTGGACCCCACACTGGTACACAGTGTGCGACACAAGGAATACTTATATATTTAGGGAGAGTTATAATGCTGAATAAGGAATGTAGAAGCATTGCTGCTGTATTGCACATACTGTTTCAGTGTGGTCCCCCTGGAGTGTTCTGAGAAGACTCCTTTTTATAGGGAGACTGCTGGTGCTTTAGTAGCTACTTAATTTTGCCTAAAGCATGTATCCTTCCTATAAATTGTAACATCTGATATTATGTAGAAGCGGAAAGGCTTGAGGGCTGAGAAGGCATTCTGAAACTACAAGAGAAGGTGGGTGGGTTCTCAGTGTCCTATTGGGTGTGTGAGTTTCACCCAGGGCCACTCACATATTTGCAACAGTGTTACTGCCTTCATTGTAACAGACCCCCCTCCTGTTCCCTCCCTCCTTCCACCTCCTTTTTTCCTGTGTGTTATAAAATAAAAAAACGCATCCTGCCCCAGCTTCCCGGTTCTGTAAGGCAGCTCCACCATCCACCTGCCTACAGTAGCAGCAGAGGCTCCCAGGGTGGGAAGCTTCAAGGGAAGCATGGTGGTTACCACACACCCATCCAGTCTTTGATCAGAGAACTTCGAGATGATGAGAATGGACAGGGTTCTCAGGAGAGGTTGTCAGCGGAACATCTTGGTTTATTGAGCCAAGGGTGGTTACGTTTATAGATAAAGGCAGGGGAAGGTCTTTGATACCAGGGACAGGAGCCTTTGGTTAAGGCAAGGATACTGGAGTAGCCCCATTTACATGTGGAGCTCAAGTCTAAGGGTCAGAGTCCTGAAGGGCACTTTCTGCATAAGGTATAGTTCCACAGGGAGGAAGACACCTTATCAGTAAGTGGGCTCAGCCCTAGGCTTCCAGCTACAGTGCAGATAAGCACCAACTAAGCCATTTTCCTATGCCAGTGACCTTCTGTGAAGCAGGCAGTATTTAGAATTTAGCTGGGGTTTTTCCAGTGCTAAGAAAGTGGGGAACAACCGAACTCCTGCTGCTCTCAGGGTGAGAAATCCGGGGTTCAAGGCATGCTTAAACCCACTCTTAGCTCTAGGACAGCCCCACAGCTCCTTCTTTGTTTTTTATTTATAAGGGAGAGGTATAATCATCATTATCAGTCTCTATTTGAGAGACAGTTTGGTATTGAATTAGAACCTGATCGGTGGCAATTTTGATGAAGTTTGTTTATATGCCACTGTATGAACAGGATGACACAAGGGGCTAGGGTAAGGAAGGTCCCAATTGCCAAGATAGGACCAAGGAGGGGAAGGAGCCAAACAACTAGGGGGTTTGAATATCAGGGCATAAAAGTATTAGGAGTGTAGCAGGCATGCAGATCCTGCTGGAGGTCTTGGGGGTACATGTATGTCCCATTGTACCAGCCCAGAGTCATTAATGTAAAACATTAATCGCTCCCACAGGTTTCCCTCTGTCCAGTGGTTAGTAAATCCAGCACAGTCCCTGTAAGGGGTTTATCTGTCCATGGAGAGATGTAAAGCTAGCAGTGGTGGAAATTATGGTTCCATCCAGTTTGTCCTGGAGGTCAGCTGGACAGATGGCATGTTTCTGGACAAGTGTAGATCCAGCAGAAGCCAATGGGCAGGGGAGCGGGGGCAATCTTTCTTCTTTCTCAGTCTTTTCTCTCCTGCTAGGCTCATTTAAACCTGTGGAATAATCTTTAGAGGGGTGTGAAACCCTGAAGGGAAGAGTTGGTAATAAGTCCTTGACAGCAGAAAAGCATAGGAGGGTTGACACATGTTGCTTTAGAAATTAAGAGAGTATATAGGCTGGGATCCAGAGAAAAATCCTGTGAGGCAGAAGGGATGTTAAAGAGGCATGTTATCTTGTAGCGTCTGTGTGAAAAGGGAGGTGGAAGGTTTGTTTTGTAGTCAGCAGTTTTAAGAAGTGGGCGGGAAAGTGAGGCACAGAAATGAAACAGACATTAAGAAGGCACTGGGATTTGGGAGTTGAGTGGAACCTGGAGATGCAGACAGGGAGGCACGTCCTGAGAAGACATCTCAGGGGTTATGGCCTCGTAGCTTCCTGTAAAGAAGAGAGGTTAACGGGATGGTTCCTGTGGCAAGAAGCGTTGTGAAGCATAGGGTGGGCAAGCCAGCCAGGAGGGTGTGGCTGGCATCTCCTTTTGGACTGGAACTTCCTGTTGGAGAATGTTTTTGTAAGTATTACTGGCCTTAGGGTGAAGTTTGTTTAGGTCTTTATTTCTTCCAAGGAGAGTCGGGCCAGCTCCTTGGTCAGCATGGGTTTGTTGGATAGCTGGAAAGTAAATTTCTGTGGGAAGACAAAAAACTTTTCCTTTGAGAAGGAGGGGTTTTCTTCATGTTCCATCTATTGGGCCATGCTTTAGGACTGTTAATAACTGGATATATGGAGAGAAATTGCCCATTTTTATTGTTTAAGTTGATTTTTTAGCGTTTGGTGTGTTTTATTTATGACATTTTGAAGCTTAAATTTACAAAAAGGGATAAATATCTAAAAGGCTACCACCTTTGTAATCTGTATTGAAGTGTAGACTTATATCTTGAGTTATAGCAAAAGCTATGTTAGAAGTACATATTATAGAAAAAGCAGTTAATGGGCGTTTGTAAAACATTTGCCGAATATGTGGATCCATACCTTTGAATTATTAAAAGTTATGGCTCTGGGCCAAAGATACGAACATTTTGTCTGTCTAGAGGACTAGGTATATAAATCAGCCAGAAACATTTTAGTTTGATGAGAAGCATCGCTTACGTTTATATTTTGGAGACAACCAAATGGGATTTAAAGTTTTGTAACAGTGATACCAGTTTGTTAGAACACCATTAAGAACACGTATGTATCTGGAGTTTTACCAACGTTAAGACTCTGAACTTTTGAAATTTAAATATGGCCAATCATTTATATATCTTAATACCTTTACAAATTTTATCTATATATTTTAAATCATACTTTCGACCCTTAGAACTTATATAGACCTTTATTTAATCAGTTCCCATAAAAGAAGTGTAAACATTATAAGATAAACTTTTGAATAGCCAGTCTTTTTGGCTGATCTTATCTCCTTAGGGTTTGGGAGCAAGACAAGCTGTTTTTTTGTTAGAGGCCTTATTTTAGAGTGAAGAGAAAATGAGGCAGCTGAAGCCTTGCAAGGGGTTCTATAAGGGAGGAGCTGGTAGGTGTTTCAGCTAAAACTATAGCCCTCAGAGATCTGCGGAAGGATAAACTGTAGATTGGGCAGACCTCAGGAAGATTTGGAACCATGATCTTATCTATAAGCTAATAAGTAGATCCCTATATAGTAAGTATATATTGATTTTTAGTTACTTGCCTTAGATTTAAATTTGAAAACATGTATAGAGAGCTAAATGAAGTTTACTTTCGGAATTAATTAGTATTTTGTATGACTAGAATATAAATAACAAGAGGCCAAATTAATTAATATGATTATGAAATATAGAGCAAGAGGCCAAATCAATCATACTCTGGGATTAATTGTACCAGTTAGCATTTTGGATAATTATATATCTGAACACATTAAAGAATTTTAGCACCCTGTGGACTATGAATCAATTAATAATAAATGGTATTAAATAGCATATAGTCTTATAAAGCATAGGCTGTTAGTTTTTAATAATGCCAACTTAGCACCAGCATAACAGTGTATTAATAGATAGTGTATTAGGTGTCTAGCAATCATTATATATTAATGGGGTGTTACAGCTCTTATCTGTTAAGTTTGCACCTTAAAATTTTGAGCTGAAAATTTAGCATAATTAATAAACCCGAAAATGATGTTATAAGAGGACTGGTATGTAATTATAGAATACCATTTTTTATCATTTAGATTATTTAACTAAAGCTTAAACTAATACTGCTGTGAACTTGACTAGATCCCAGGAATCTGTAAATTTTTATTAACACACCTGTTTTTTATTACACAATCCTCTTAAAAGCCTGATGTTTTCAGTTAGCAAGGAACATAAGTGGCTGTAAACACAATTTTAAGGCTGATCTCAAATGGGAAGAGATTAACAAAGGCATTACAAAACAGTTTAAAAAATTTTTAAATGTGTCCTTAAAGTTTAAAATCTTTTACCTGTGTTTTTGTTATCCGGATAAGATTGTAATCTGAGTTAAATAAGATATGACTTTAGCAGTAAGGCATGTTTTAATAACAATTAAATCGCTGACTTTTTTTCCCCCCTAAAACCCTATATACACTGGACACACCTGTATTGCCAGGGAGACAGGAAGGCATTTTTGACCAATCAATGCTCGAGAGGGGCGGGCACATGCGCCCAGCCTTTGGCGTCAGACCAGCCTTGGTCCGGAGTTTTGCCTGGGCTGCGGGCGACCGTCTTTCCATGCCCCGTGGTGTCTGTGGCAGGAGCACCAGGGGTTTCCACCGAGGGCTGGGGAACCCGGGCGTTGGATTACTCTATTAAGAGTCCATACAGGGAGTTTGTGAGCTCGCCGTCCAGGGGCTTTTAAACTAGAGGTGGCCTTTCGGATCCTGAAATCCCGGGCGGGTCCACTCGGGAGCCTTCACAGCCACAAAGCTTGTAGGCGGAAAGGAGGGGACCACACCTGGCCGTGGGAAGTGACAGGAACAGTGGAGTTACCCTGGCTACGCGGCTAAACCTTACCTGGTCTGTTGCCATGGCTTTGGCTGAAAATAAAGAACAAAGAATTTGTCTGTCCTCAGGACATGGAAGCCACAGACCTATGGCTGCCTACCCAAAAGCCATGGTCTCTTCCCTTCTTTCTGTGGTTGGGGGGGCTCATCAGCATATCTGCACGTATCAAAACATGTGGTTATTCGTGTTGACCACATTAGATGCCATCTGTTGTAAAATACAGCATCCCGCTACAGCTTCCTGGTCTCAAGAGGTAGCTCCGCTGCCAAATGGCAGCCACGGGGACTTGGTTCTTACCACACAGCTGACAACACGGAGTGTTACCAGTGAAACATCTTGGTTTATTGAGCCAAGGGTGGTTACTTATAGATAAAGGCAGGGGAGGTCTTTGGTACCAGGGACAGGAGCCGTTGGTTAAGGCAAGGATACTGGAGTAGCCCCATTAACATGTGGAGCTCAAGTCTAAAGGTCAGAGTCCTGAAGGGCACCGGCATGAAGTATAGTTCCACAGGGAGGAAGACACCGTATCAGTAAGTGGGCTCAGCCCTAGGCTTCCAGCTACAGCGCAGATAAGCACCAACCAAGCCATTTTCCTATGCCAGTGACCTTCTGTGAAGCAGGCGGTATTTAGAATTTAGCTGGGGTTTTCCAGTGCTAAGAAAGTGGGGAGCAGCTCCTGCCGCTCTCAGGGTGAGAAATCCGGGGTTCAAGGCACGCTTCGACCCACTCTTAGCTCTAGGACAGCCCCACACCTGCTGTGCTTGGTGTTGTAAAAGACATCCTCAACCACGTGTGTGCTCCCAGCCGCATTTCCCAGGCCAGAAAGCCACTCGGGAACAGTGTGGGGGCCACGGTTCTTACCGCATTACCCCCTGTCTTTGGTGGAGCCTGGTGAGGGGAGAAGCACGTGTCGGGAGGCGGTCTCAACTTCAGTGCAGTGTTAGCGTGCATTTATAGGGCGGGCAGGGGAGGAGTCATTGACCCCGAGAATGGCACTCACTGGCTGGGACCCGAGCACTGGCATCGCCTCATCTGAATGTGTTGACTGTGCCCACCTACAGGGTAGACAAAGCATTAACAAAGACACATTTCTTTGCTCCTGTGAAGCTGGGTTCTAGCCGGCTAAGTAAGGCAAGGAGCAGCCAAACGCCTGCCGTTCTCATCTCCTGGGCTGACACTGGGCTCCAAGCCAGCTTCTACTCACTCTTGGTTCTAAGACAGTCCCACACTTGGGATGCAAGGCTGACAAGTGCTCTGTCCTGGAGCTGCACCAAGCCTCACCTCTGTTGGTGTAAAAAGTTCTTTCTTTGGGGTAACCATATTTCTTCCTGATTGAGCAACACTACATAAGCTGATGCTCTGCTGTAGCAGCCCAGTGACTAGTGTGTAAAAACTACAGAAATTAACTCTGGGGATGCAGGATGACCTTATTAAAATGTCAATTGCACTTTTAAAGGAAGAATGAGGAGGAGGAGGAGACATAATAATCCCGAAACTATTAGAGATCCTATGATTCTAAAAGTTTATTTAATTTTTAATTTTTAACACGGGGCCTGTTCTGGATTTCCTAAAGCCTCTGACTATAACCGTAAAACCCATGGGAATCCTTTGGAATTATTCCAAAGTAATAATGACCCAAACTGACCCAAGGGACCCAGCCAGACTGGATGAGCTTTAGGAATGCATTTCAGTGTGGTGCATTTAGCTCCCTGTCAGCCATGATTTAGTAGCCTTTTTCTGCTACCAGTTTAATTTTAGCATGCTATATTTGGAGCAATAATATCCCATTAAATGTTTTATGCTGAGTATCCAAAGCATTACCTGTGTTACCACTTGACATAAATCAGATATATGTCTCATATTAATCATGGCCTTTCTTTCAAGGGAACAGAAGTTTGATTATATCCTATGTTAGCTGAGGGAGGAATTTTAATGGAACTAATGGATTTAGTATTTTATGTAGTCATGTTAAGAATTAGCAACTAAGTTCTTTTCATAAAAATATGTGATAATAAGTAGAAAGCTTTTTGAAATGTGTGAAGTGTTCCATATTTCAGATTCACAAATTAGTGTGTAGAGGTGGTGCAACAAAGTGAAAAGAACATTAAGACAGTTCTAGCTGGTCCAAGTCTTCTTTGTTCTCCTGCTCTCCTCCCCTCCTCTCTCTTCCTCTCTTTTCTCTCTCAACAGACTGCTGTGTATCCCCAGCTCATATAGAAGCCTTAAGTTTCCTTTTAAATCATGTATTATGTTGTAAACTCTATCACACCTCTTAACAAATCACTTTGTAGGTCTTTCCCAATTGATCCATTAGCAGTGTTTGGCAGTTGATCTCTTTCACCTTACAAATCATGTAAAAAAAAATCTAAGCTTCAAACACCCCTGATTTGGCTCTCCGCTCTCTAGTTCTGTAGAACTTCTATCTTGATTTCTTACTTCCTTTTTTTTTTTTTTTTTTTTTTCAAGACAGGGTTTCTCTGCTGTAATTGACTGCCTGGAACTCACTCTGCAGACCAGACTGGCCTCCAGCTCACAGAGACCAGCCTGCCTCTGCCTCTGGAGGGCTAGGATTAAAGGGTGTGCCCGACTGATTTCTTAGCATCTTAACCTCAGGGTTCAGAGACACCTGTTTCTTAATTACACCCCCCTCCCTGCGCCCCCATGTCCCAGTCTGCCTCAGTGCTTCACATGCCATCTAAATTCAGTGATTTCCAAATTACTTCAGTTTCTTCTGGTTTCAAAATAGTTTCCCCCCCCCCCACCTTTTTCCTTCTCCTTCCTCTTTTTTTTTTTTTTTTTAGTTTTAGATCAAACCTAAGGCTTTGTAATAGCTAATATATGCCTAGCCCTAACTTAATTTTTCCACCTCAGGGCCCTCTCCCAAACTTCAAACTTTAAATTATTTTGTAACATTTCCACACAGATGCTGTGCCTAAAGAGCCTCCTCCTTCCTGTAGCCGTCCCATGTAGTAAGTGGCTGCTCCACTGTTCCAGCTGCCCAAATGAAAGCTCCTGAGTTTGAATTCTCTTTTTATACTACACAGCGTGTGTGAGCAGGCCCTGTTAGATTTACTTCAGATCAACAGTTTCCAGTTATCGATTCATACTTCTCTACCTCTTCCACCTGGAAACAAGTCACATCGCCAGTCCTGGAGTACTGAAGGAGCTTGTTATCGGGGAGCTTTCCTACTCTATCCCACTCAGCCCTCTCAGCACCAGAGACAAGGTCATGGCACTCCTGTTTAATACTACTGCTGTTCCTCAGACTGAAAGTCTTCTTCATAGAACTCTATGGCTCTATAGTCTGGTTCTGTGCACCCCCCCCATTCCTGTAACATGAAGACATATGGAATGTGTTGGCTTCAAGACTTTTATAATTGCTCTGTCAAATTTATTTTCATGCGTATGGTGTTTTGCTTGCATGTGTGTGTGTGTGTGCCATGTGTGCAGTGCTCATGTGCAGCCAGAGGAGGGCGTTGTGCTCAGCGGGACTGGAGTTACATGTGGATGTGAGCCTCCAGGAGGATGCCAAGAATTGAACTGGAAGAACAGCCGGTGCTCTTAACTATAGAGCCATTGTAGTCCTGTACCTTTTTCTATGGACACCTTTCCTGAGATAGTTGCATGGCTTATCTCTTTACATTTTTATAGGCAGACATTGTCTTCTTGAAGTGGACTTCCCCTGCAGCCTGTGTGAAACTGGTGCATCCTCCTGTGTTTCTGGACAGTCCCATATAAATGCCTGTAGGTGCACAGCGAAACCCAAAGCAAACCTACATCTCCAGTTTATGCCACATGCCAGTTCTTAAGCCAGAACCTCAGTGCTGACTCTCCCTGCCGCTCGCACCAGGCTCGCATCTGACTGTTAGGTGTTTCCTTGATTCTCCCTCCGGAACTGGGGGTTTTCTAGCGTTTTTGTTGGGTATCTCCAGAAGACTTTAGCAAATTTACACATTTTGTGCTGACACACGTTTTTCATGTTAAATTCAAATAGTTACAGAAGGTATAATTTTGTATTACAAATACTGATGTATTAAAGTAATTTAATCAGTTTAAAAAGACTGTGAAGGAAGTGCGGAGAGGTGTCTCACTCATGTTCAAAGCATCTGTTGTTCTCGTAAGGGACCTGGGTTCAGCTCTCAGCACTCACACGGTGGCTCAAAGCCATCAAAATTTCCAGTTCCAAGGGGTCTTAAGCTTTTTTCTGTCCGCCATGCATACATACACGCAGGCAAAATACTTATCCACATAAAATAAATAAATCTAAAAACCACTTTTCAGGTATCTGACGGAATCTAAGTGCTTTGCTGTGCCCATGATTCTTTTAAAATGGGGACGACAAAGTGAGTCTAACAGCTGGAAACTTTGCACCAGCCTTTCCACTGTGTACTCGTTTCCCGTGTGTACATGATCATCTTCTGACATAGCACCCTTAGGTTTGAAAGGCTCTGTGTCTTATACTTTGTAACAGAGGAAGCCACACATATGGAAGTTCATTTTCTCACCCACAACCATAAGGCGTTCATATATTTGTTTGAGCTGGCGTGGGGTGCACCCTTGTCGTTTATTGTTTGTTGAATGTGTGTTTTACCTGGTCCCATGGTGCTGAGGAGAGGGCATCGGATCCCTGGGGCTGGCGTTCCAGATAGCCGTGAGCTGCCACATAGGTGCTGGGAACTGAACCCTGATCCTTTGGAAGAGCATCGGGGTCTCTTAAGCTGAGCCGTTTCTCCAGTCCCCTGATGGTACATACTTATAATCCCAGCACTTGCAGCCTAAAGTAGGAGGATTGCCACAAATTCAAGGCCAGGGCATCGGAAGTACAAAGCCAGCCTACATATGAAGACCCTGCCTCCGATAAAATAAAATTTACTTTTCCTTTATGTAGATGCAAGCCTCTGAAAGCATTGTTAACATAAGTGGAAGAAAATTTTAAAGCAACTGAACTCAACTTTTAAACTTCTTTCTAAGTATGTAACAGATTCTGTAGTTCTTTCTAAATATTCAGCAAGTCTTATATCAAAGTTGCTTTTAATCATTAGCTATTCACTTAGGTTCCCCCTCAGTTCTGTTTAAAGCAGGATCATTTATTGGAAAATGGTTTGTTATGTGATTTTAAGAGTAGCCTTTTCGCTTTCTAGCTTTTCCAGTCCTTACTAAATAGCTAATAACTGTGATTCCTACCTTTTTATGTTTTTCTACTTAGAGGTTCTTTGTTTAATATATCTACAAAAGAACAAGACAATAAAAACTATTTAAGTGTGCCTTAGTCAAGGCAATACTTATTGATAAGCATTTTATCTTACCACATTATTTTTTAAATAGTATATGTAATATTAGGACCAAACCAAATTTACATTGCTGTTTTTGGGTCTATTCCATGGTCAAATCAATTCACAGTTAGTACCTAACAGCAGGTATTTAAAACAGTCTATTTCTAGGTAGTAGACTTCAGAGGCAAATTCTTGTTCCCAAAAGTCTAGCCATTCATGACACAATTATGAATAGCCAGTGTCTGTGGAGCTTAACAATAATGCAGCGATCACCACCACCTCCGCATCTTTTGGGACAGGGTTTGCTGAGTGAACTTTCTGGCCTTGAATTTGAGTGCACCACTGTGCCTGGTCTTCAACTGGTGTTTCTACCTTTTTGCCTCTTGATGATTTAGAAGGATTATTCTGAAACCACTGTAAACATTTTATAAATATTTAGTCATTTTCTAATCAATAAAGTATATTTGTTTCACACTAAACAGCATCTTTTAGCAAGAAAAAACGCTAAATTTGAAAAAGAAAGACAAAATAAACTGGGACAATTAAAATCTGCTTTAAAAGTTTCTCTGTGGGAGAAGACACCATACTTGAACTTAAGAAAAGCACTTTCACAGTCGAGGCCTTTCATTCCCGTTTGAACATCTAAGCCAGGAATTGGTGGGGCTCCAGCGGCTCCAGCTTCTTTCTGTTAGTTCTCACGAAGTGCTTCTCTGGGCGGAGCAGGCTGGGGCCGCGTTTGAACCCAGGTGCCTTCCTTCCCTTTGGCTTTGTCTCTTTGCCGGTCCTTTTCCTTCATCCGCTTCGGGAAGCATCTTGGCTCCTAGAGTGCTCACCCTGCCCTTATGATGCTTCTTTACAGCCATGCCCACAGCATGCTGAGTGGACTTTGTAGACGCTCCCAGTTCTGCCATGGTGACGATTAAGTGGCATTCGTTTTTTTTAATAGTACCTAATCCGTTAGTACCTGCGCTGTCATTGTAGATTCACAGATACGTGGCCAGAGAAATAACTCTATGTTCTAAAAGGCTTGGCGCACGCGCATCGGTGCCTCTCCGCCTTCCTTTCGCTTGGTCATTTTGGAGAACTACTGAAGATCCAGCACAGGTGACTGTGGTAAAAGGAAGGCCTTACCACATTCTTAAGTTCTCATTAAATGCTCCTTGTGTAAGCTTTCTGTTGTAACGTAACAAACGATTACCAAAAATTTAAAGTTATAGCTATTTATTTAGCTTTTAGTTTTTTGTTTTTTAATCAGTGGTTTAGGCTTTACTTAGCTTGATTCTCTGCTTAGGGTTTCAAAAGGATGAAATGATGGTTTTGCATAAAATTTAAATCAAACCATTCTCAATCATTTGCCACCTTATTCCCTTGAGGACCGGGGTCTCTACTGAGCCATGCTATGCTGGCAGCTGGTGAGCCCCCATGGTCCCCGTGTCTCCCCACACAGTTCTAGGGTTGCAGGTATATCCAACCGTGCTTGGCTTTTGACCTGAGTGTTGGGGATT
Source organism: Cricetomys ansorgei (assembly GCA_026225945.1). Lineage (NCBI taxonomy): Eukaryota > Metazoa > Chordata > Mammalia > Rodentia > Nesomyidae > Cricetomys > Cricetomys ansorgei. Next base: position 51,142 of record JAMJFZ010002089.1, on the reverse strand, counting down.
CCAGCTCAGGTTTTCATTGTTGAACACCAAGTTTTATTACCCAGTGAGACATTTTCACAGCCTAAAACGACTTAAAATTTTTTTCTCTTAAAATTTTTTTGTAGCTCTTTGGTGTTTGCTGTATGTAGCACAAAAGACATAGAATTTTTTTTTTAAAGAAGAAAAAACTTTTTTTTGTCTTTTTCTAAAATATCTATAGTTTTGATTTAAATTTTATGCTTATTCTTCATAACCTTGCCAACAGTAATGAACTGTAAGCATCGAAACATTTTATGTTCTTCAGAAGAACACTGCGTGCCAGAATAGGGCATTGGCTCCCGTTGTGGATGGTTGACAACCGCCGTGCGGTTGCTGGGAATTGAACTGAGACCCTCTGGAAGAGCCACCAGTGCTCTCAACCTCTGAGTAGCTCTCCAGTCCCAAATTCAGAACTTTCTGAAGCATTGTCCATTCTCTTTTAAGACAGCGCTTCTAGTCTGCCATACCTAGGAAATTGTTGCCAAATCCAGATTACAAAAATTTTCTCTCCTTTTTTCCCTTGGGTTTTGCTTTCAGTCTCACTGTGCAGTTCAGGCAGTCCTGGAATTTGTTATGCAGCCTCAACCTTGAGAGCCTCCTGCCTCAGCCTCTAAATGCTACAGCTGTCCGTGAGTACCACTATCCTCGGCTTCTGTATTTTTCTTCCAGGAGTTTTATAGCTTTGGGTTTTCCAATTTAGACTTCTGATCTATTTGACTTAATTTTATAAATGGTGTGATAATCCTGCTTGTGGTTCATGTGTTGCATGTGGGCGGACATTTCCCCGTTATTGGAAAGGCTGTCTAATTTGCTTAACGGAATTTACACCTTCTATAAAAATGACTTGTATACGTATGTATATGGGCTTATTTCTGGGCTGTGTGCTCTGTTCCTCTGGTTTTGTTGACTATCATTAGATTGTTGCTACTCAGCTTAGATGGCTGCTTACAAACACTCTTGAAATTAAGCCAGGCATGATACAAGCCTGTAATCCCAGCACTCTGGAAGCTGAGGCAGGGGGAGCGCTATTTCCAAGTCACCTATGCTGTTTAATGAAACTCTTGGTTTTGTTTTTGATAGATAGCTACCTGATAATGTCTGTTCTCCTATATCTCTTCTATTTCAAAGTTGTTTGATATGGCATGTTTATTTTTACGAGTTTTCTTATTTTGTGAGATTGTTATCAGGGTGGTATGGTCATAGACTGTTCTCTTATTTGAAGCTAAGAAGTTTGGCATAAGGAACCTTGATGCTTATTGCTAGAGTTGTTTTGCAGCTTATTTACTAAAATCATAATCACATACAGAAATTAATGCCAGTTGGCCTGTGGTTTCCCCTGGTTGGGCTCTTAGCTTCCTGCAGCAGGCGCCCTGGCGCAGCCTGATGATGGCGCGCTCGCCGTGTGGGCGTCTCCTATCACAGAGGGCTGTTTATGGCCAGTGAGAGCATTTGCTGCCAAGCCTGATGCCTGAGTTCAGAACTCGAGCCCGTGTGGTGGGGGAGGAGACCTGACGTCCTCAGGTCGCCCTTCCCTTCCACATCCGCCGTGGCCCGTGAATGTCTGCACACCTGCCATGCATACGTAAATGGAGGAAGGTTTTTGTGCCACGGATCCAGTGGACGTGCACAGTGGAGCTGTCACTGGTTTCCCTCGCCAAATGAAAGGAGTGCAGAGTGCGAAGTACAGAAGACAGAGAGAGCCTTACCCCAAACCTTTCCGCCGTGCGCGCCCTCCTGCCTCCCTTCCCCAGGGTTGTGTATTTACTTCGATTGGGTTGATATTCGCTTTGTATCATTGCGACTCATCATGCTATTTATGTTAAAGCGCTTTTTCTTTTTGGTTTTAATGACACTAATAATTATCTTTTCTTGTTTGTATGTTTTTTTTGTGAACTGAGTCTTAAACTCAGACTTTCTGCCTGTGTCTCAATATTCTTTCAAAAATTTTAGTTCCATTTGGTATTTTACATTTCCTTTTATATAAACCTGGATATTCCTTTAGGCTTTCTTCTATATTGATTTTTTCATTTTCCTGTATCTCATAATTTTCTCATCCTTGATTTATAGTTTGTTTCAGAGTAGTATACATCACAGCGTAGTAATGAGAAGTGGTGCGTGGGAGACATAAATCTTTTACCTTGTTATGTCTAAGAATGCCTTTGTTTTACCGTCATATTTGTTTGATAATTTGTTGGGTTTAGATAGGAAGTCATTGCTGTTAAGCTTCTGGTCTTACTGGCTGGAACTAGTTAATGTTTGCTTCATGTATGTAATCCACAATCTCAATTTTGTAAGTTCTCCTCTGTCTCCAGTGTTCTACCGTTTTGATTTTATTCATTGAACTGGATACTAGGACTATCATATAAATTATTTTAGTGGTAATTTAACTCCTTGATTTATCTTATCTCAGTTAAATCATCTCAGCTTGACAGATGGTCCTCTTAACTCTTCAAACATTTGTTGGTGATATTTAACACAAGTAGAAAGCCATATAAAGGATTGATACACAGATCACCCAGGTTACATAGCAGCACATTGCCATCCTTTTTCTCAGTGAAACACTCTAGAAGGTGGCACTATTATTAGCCTTTCCCTTTTTCCATGTGTTCCTAAGCAGTTGTTCAATTTTGTCTTTTTAAAATTTAATATTATACATTTATTTATTGAGACAGGGTCTCACTATATAGTCTGTGCACATAGTGAATATAAATCAAATGCAGACCAAACTGGCCTCAGACTACCAGAAATCTGCCCACTTCTGCTTTCCCAGTGCTGGGATTAAAGGCATGTGACACTGTGCCCAGAAATTGTCTTGTCTCGAACTTTCATAGGGTCGCCTAAGACCGCCTGCACATCACGCATTTACATCGCAGTTCACAGCGGTAGAAATTACAGTTGTGAAGTAGCAATGAAAATAATTCTGCAGTTGAGGCTCACCACAGCATGAGGAGCTGTATTGAAGGGCCGCAGCATTAGGAAGGCTGAGAACCACTGAGTGCCTTTTGTTACTATTATTTTGAGGATTAAAGCATGCTTTATGTAGTCTTCATTATGGTGTTTTTTGCTGCACCGCTTTACGTGCTCCTGAGAACGGTCTGTGATGACCATGTTTTTGGTTTTGAATGGGGAATTCATTAAGAGTATAGCGAGCCAGAGAGAAAGAATAAACAGCAAGTGTTAGGTGCTTTTCTTAGTTTCTTTAAGTTGTCAACGAATCACAGCAGTTTTGTATTGGGATTTTATAAACTTTATGGGTTAGATTGGGAAGAACTGGTACGTCTGATAGTTCACAAAGCAGATACTCTCATTTGTTTCATCTTTAATTTCTCTTAGTCTAGTTTTCTGGATAGGAGTCATATTTTTGGTAAGATTTAGTTCAAGGCACATGATTCTTAAAATTATAAAAGTTATTATTTGAAAATCTTATTACTAGCTTTGTTGATAGTACACACAATTGAAAGTTTACAAATAATTTATTTGTAAAGTAGTTTGTCTTGCATGAGTATATTAGTCTGGAATATTGGCGAAACAGAATTGATCACACACATGCTTATGTGCACATTTTAAAAGAGATTCACTATGAGAAAACTGGCTTATGCATTTAGAAAAGCTGAGAAGTCTGAGGTCTGCTTTTACGAGTCAGAGACCCAGGAAAGTCACGAGCGTGGTCACAGCCTGAGTATCAGGAGAGCTAGTGCTCGAGTCTTGATCTGAAGGGCAGAAGACCAATAGCTCATCTCCACTCTAGTGAGGACGAGAGAAAAGGGTTCTTATTACTCAGAAGAGAAAATCATTTTTTATCACGCAGTCTTTTATTCACATTTTTTACAAATTAGATTGACGCTGCCCACACCGGGCAGGGCAGTCCAGTTTTCTAATTCTCCCAATTTAAGTGCTAACTCATCTGGCTGCCTCTCGCCAGAGCGCCCAGAAACGTTTATCTGGATGTATCAGCACCTGGGATCAGCTCTCAGAAGAAATAACCAAATCATCTTCAAATCCAGTGTTTCCCAGTTGTTTTCATATGTGTGCATGCATGCGTGTGTCAGCTCCAGGAGGGTTTTAGGGGTCCTGCCCAGTCATTCTCCATCTTGTTCTCCTGTTTTAATTCGGGGTCTCCCACTGAACCTAGAGGTAGGTTCAAGTCCAGCAAGTCCCAGCAATCTTTGTGTCTGCACTCCCCACATTGCTGGGGCGATAAGGTTTTTTATGTGGGTGCTAGAGATTTGAACTCAGATCCTCAAGCTTGAGCAGCAAACTCTCTGAATGACTGAGCCATCTCCTCAGATCCTCTTACCAATTCTTATGCTTGTGTCTTCTTGCTTTACTGAACTGGCTAGGACCTCCCTAATATGTAGTAGAAATAATAGAAAGTGTCCTTGCCCTTTCTCTCTTTTCTGTCTTTCCTTCCTTCCTTTTAATTTTATTTTATTTAATTTTACGTTTTTAGACAGGGTCCCTCTATATAGTCCCCACTGTCCTGGAACTCACTATGCAGACCAGGCCCCAACCTCTGCCTCCTGTCACCACACCTGGTCTTTTTCTTTTTTCTTTAAAATTTTTTTTTATTGAAAATAAAATGGACTTTTTCTTTATATAGTCATTCTGGATTTCCTTCCAGATCCTCCCCTCTCATCCAAGCCCACAACTTTTCTTTCTCTTGCATTAGAAAGCAAACAAGCATCTAGAAAGTAATAATAAAATAAAAACAAATCAAAGAAAAAGCACAAGAAACATACAGAGACACAACCTCCAATGCCGCGGTGTGTTTTGGGTTGGCCGTCTTCTGCCGGGCGTGGGCGTGGGGCCTGGCCTTAAGAGTGACCTGTGCACCCCAGTGAGACTCCGTTGGTGAAAGCTATTTTCCTTTGTGAGCAGTTATCAGTTAGAGACGGTTTCTGGATTAGGGATTGAGTCTTGTGTCCACCTCTCTCAGTGCTGGGACCCCGTCTAGGGCTGACTCACACAGGTCTTACGCATGCTGCCATAGCTGCTGTTAGTTCATGTGTCCGTCATGCCTGCTGTGTTTAGAAGACCTTATTTCCTTGCTGTCCCCGTGCCTTCTGGCTCTTATATTATTCCTGCCTCCTCTACTGCAGGGTTCCCTGAGCACTGAGGGGAGGGATTTAATGGCGACATCCCATTTAGCACCGAGTGTTCCAAGGTCTCTCACTCGCTGCACAGTGTCCACTTACGGGTCTTTGTGTGTGTTCCCATCTCCCGCAGGAGGAAGCCTCTCTGATAATGGCTGAGCAAGACACTGATCTAAGTATAGCAGAATGTCACTAGAAGTCATTTTTATTGCTGTGTTCCTTTAGTAAAACAGTAGTATTCCGTTTTCTCCTAGTTCCCTGGCCTATCGAGTCTCAGGTTCTCGGACACCAGAACAGTGTCAGAGATGGGTTCTAGCTCATGGAATGGACCTTAAATCCAGTCAGATATTGGTTGCTTACTTTTACAACTGTTGTGCCAATCTTGCACTATTATATCTTCAGGCAGGTCACCACTGTAGATTGAAGGTTTGTATCTAGGTTGGTGTTTACTTTCTCCTTTGCTAGTGTGCAGAACCTTCCAGTACCAGGAACACTAGTCAGTAGGGGTGAAGGCTCTAGGTAGGCACCAGCTCAAATTTACCACATTGATTGAGTTGTATAGGTGTTGTCTTCAGTAATAGGGTCTTACTACTAGTTTGTGGAGAGCCACCAATAGCCTTGTCTTTCCTTTCTCTTGATCTCAGAAGCAAGCTTTCATTATTTTACCATTAACTATGATTTTATTATAGTATTCTTATAGATATTGTTTCTCAAATAAGGAAAAATTTTCCCTTAAATTAAGGAAACACTTTGAAAAGTCTTATCATGAATGAATGTTGGATTTGTCTTCAGACTGATTGTTTGTTTGTTTATTTATTTATTTAGGTTTTTCAAGACAGGGTTTCTCTGTGTAACAGCCCTGGCTGTCCTGGAACTCACTTTGTAGACCAGGCTGGCCTGGAACTCAGAGATCTGCCTGCCTCTGCCTCTCAAATGCTAAGATTAAAGGCATGCGCCACCACTGCCTGGCTTTCAGATGCTTTTTCTACATCTGTTGAGATGGCTATAAACTTTCTTTTAATATGTTAACATAATGAATTATATTACTTGATTTTCCGTCATCAAACCAACTTTCCTCGTCTAAGAGAAACCCAACTTGTTTATATTGTGTGCGTGTGTGTGTGTGTGTGTGTGTGTGTGTGTGTGTGTGTTTATAGTGGAATTTAGCTGGCTGATATTTTATTTTGACTTTCCTTTCTGGGTTCATGAGTGAAAATAGCGTGTTATTTTCACCTTTTATGTTTTTCTAGGCTAATCTCAAAATAGGTCTGTTAGTCTTTTCTGTTCTTTGAGTGAGTGCTTAACATTGTTATATTTCTTCTCTAAATGCTTGACAGCTTTGTCACTGATGCCAACATAGTGGACTGTGATCTCAACAAGTTTCAAAAAAATTGAAACCGTCAGGTTCGTTGTGTTTTTTATGCTTCTGGGTACAAACTCAGAACCTTGAGTACACCAGGCTGGATCCCTGAATCCCACAAAATGTTTGTTGTTGTTGTTGCTGTTTGTTTTGTTTTGTTACACAACATGCTATTATTGTAAAACCCAGTGCAAAATCCTTCACAATCCGAGTATATTTCAGGAATAATAGTAAACACATGTAAGTTCCGGCACTTAGGAGACTCAGAGCCGGAGTCTGTGCCAGCCTGGGCTGTATGGGGATATTTAGCCTCAAAAACAAAACAAAATCCCTCATGTTTAGGAATTCTGAAATCATTCCTGGATTCTAAAGTATATTAGAAAACATTTAGAAATTAGGAATTAATTTGATTATGAAAATTTATTTAAAATCTTAGTTTTCACAAAGATAGATTTTATAGACAATGTATATAATAGAAAATATAAAAATTATTTAAATAGCCATCTCAAGAAGTTAGCAAAACTAACATGCAGAAAACTGATAAAACCGAAATAGAAGAACTGTAAAACAGAGGATCAAGAAATCCACGAGTCGGTCCCCAAAGGATTAACGAAGTTGGTGGCTCCCGAGACACCGCTTCAAAAGGCAGATTCTGAGGTAGGAGCGAAAAGAGCTTCACACCGACCCCAAGGCTTGGGGCTGTAAGGGGATAAAGCACATGGTTTTATGCCTTGGTAACTTAGGAGTGGTCTGCTCTGCATGTGAGCTAAACTTTGACGCTCAGCTTGTCTCATGCTAATTTCTGTATGGAGAGGCTTTCCAGTCACTGAGTCAGTTCTTAAAAACAATTGTGGGCTCTCTAAGAGTTCTGTTGCTCCACACGTGCCGACAGTGTGGGGCCCTCCAGTACCATGCACAGGGAGTGAAAGTGGTGCCTAGCTTTTCTCAACAGCTGCAATATGCAGGTACAACTCCACTGCGTTGTTATATACAGCCACGCTGAATTGTTAGGGTGCAGTACCAGGTGTCAGCTTTAGAGCTCAGCGTAACTGAGTAACAGCGTAAGGAGTACGTGCCACTGCAAAGGCTGAGCACCGCCTACTTCAGAGTATCTCTACTGTGGGATTTCCGTCTGTTGCTGGGACCGCGGAGTCAGTTTTCACAGTGGATATTGTAATGAATGAAGATATCTATGATTAATCTGTATATAACATTGTATACATTGTATATATATGTTATATATAATGTAATATGTATATAATATAATATCCTATGGGAGTCTGCTCTGCCACTGTGTGTGTGTTCATGTGTATGGGTGCATGTATTGATGTGGGTGAGTTGGGTCCATGTATGTGCATGTGCACGTGGAGGTCAGAGGTCAGCCTTAGGCATCACCCCTCACTTCACTTTCTGAGGCAGGGTCTCTTGTGGCCTGAAACTCACCAAGTAGACCAGGCTGATTGGCCAGGGAGCCCCAGTGGTCTGGCCAGCTTCACCTATCCAGTGCTATGATTACAGGCAAGTGCCATTACGCCCAGCTTCTGCATGGGCTGTGGGCGATGGCGCACAGGTTCTCACAAATGAAAGACCAGTGCGTTATTGACAACTATCTACCAGCCTTGAATAAGTATATTATGTAAGTATGCACATAGGAAGTGGAGAGTTCAGTGACTTTCTACAGATTATTAGGATTTTAAAAAGTTTGAGTTAAGAAAAATGAACACAGACCAACAAATAGTTTTTTTTCTTTACTTAAAAAATTTAAATGTCTATTTATTTTCTGTGTATGGGTGCTTTGCCTGCACGTGTGTCTGTGCACCACACGCCTGCAGTGCCCAAGGAGGCCAGAAGAGGGCATTGTATGCCCTGGATCTGGAGTTAAACGTTTTGAGGGGCCATGCGGGTGCTGAGAACCTAACCTTTGCCTCCTGCGAGAGTAGCAAGTGTTCGTCATTGCTTAGCCATCTTTCCAGCTACCCCTGCATTTTTGGCTTTAAAATTATTTATATTGGTATATAAGCATTTTAGTAAAACGTTAACTACATGTAGGATTCTCACTGAATTTTTTCATTTCATATTATTTTGACAGTGCCTTCACTGAGAATTTTTCTTTTCAAGGTTCAGGAGCAAGTACATCCCACCCTCTCGGCTAACGAAGAGTCTCTCTATTATATTGAAGAACTGATATTTCAGCTGCTTAATAAATTATGCATGGCTCAACCAAGGACTGTTCAAGATGTGGAGGTGAGAATTGCTGTCATTAAGAAAAAACAAATTAATTTTTAGGTCTGCATCTTTGTCTTCTAAATTTCTATGGAAACTAAAACCACTGAAATCATGTGACATGTGTGCTCAGTTCATTTTCAAGAAATGTATCAAGTCATTAAGAAAAGTTTTTAAGGCTGGGCAGTGGTGGCCTTTAATCCCAGGACTCGGAGGCAGGGGCAGGCGGATCTCTGTGAGTTCCAGGCCAGCCTGGTCTACAGAGCGAGCTTAGGACAGCCAGGGCTTACAGCAGAGAAACCCTGTCTCGAAAAAACCAAAGGGGAAAAAATTTTTAGAAAAAAAAGTTTGTGGATGAATGGAGGGAAAAACCTTGAGACTTGTCTCAAAAGTTAACTCAAGAGATCACAACCTCATATATAAAAATTGGAATTATAAAGTTTGTAGGAGAAAATGTTGAAGAATAGCATCATAATTTGGAATTAAACTCACGGGCTGGGAGAGAAGGGTTTCTAATCTGAGGTTAGTCTGAACTTTGCATATAAAATGATGTAAGTCACAGACTAGGGAAAAAGACAGCTTCCTCCCCCAGATTTGCAAAATTCTTAAATAGAAACTTTAAGAAGAAGATATGCTACTTGTCTGTAAGACGTGGAAAAGTCTCTGAAGCACAGAAGCCTCCTGAAAAGCAGAAATTAGAATCATCACGAGGTCCCTTCACAGAAGTGAAAAGATAAAAAGGGCCAGTTGTGCCACATACAGGCAGAAATGCAGACCGCCTGGCCCGCCACGTCACCAGTGGGGGATGGACAGTAGAACAGCTGTGACAACTGTCATTTTCCACCACAGTTACTTCTGCGTCTCACAGGTGTCAGCAGCAGTGTTCCTCTTGGGTATCGAATAAAGTACATGTTCATAAGTGATATACACATGAGCCAGCAGTTTAATTTGTAATAGCTGAAAGTTATGAAAAACTCACATTTCTACCAGTAAGAAGGTATATACATCGGGTACTCTTACATAGCTCATCAGAATACCTGCGAGACGACAGCTTACAGGAGGAAGGACTTACTTCAACGCAGTTTCAGGATTCAGTGCACAATGGCTTGGGTCCTTGTGTGGAAGCAGTTTATGGCAGTGGGAGTGGAGCAGGTGAAAGAGAAGGCTGCTCACCTCATAGTAGAAAGAGCAGCGTGTAGGGTGACTGGGGAGCAGGGGTAAGCTTCACAGCCTGCATCCTGCTTTTGACCTACTTTCTCCAACTTGCCCTGCTTCTTAAAGTTCATAGAAACTCCCAAAATAACACCACCATGTATTAACGTGTATTAACATTTTAGCATATGGGCCTCTGAAGGACGTTTCATGTCAAACCATCACCTTTGCCCTTGGCCCCCAGACTCAGTGCCACTTCATAATACTAATGTGTCTTGCCTATCTCCAGAGTCTCCAGAATTCCTAACCGTTCCGACAGTGTTCATAAGCTAACTCCAAAGTTTCCAGGAGATCAAAGCAGTTTAGCTGTGACGCTGTGGGGAGGTGGGGTTGTAGAAAAGCATGATAGGACCAAAGGAACACAGCAGAGAAAACATTAAGCACTGTCCCTCCATGTCCAGCATCCAGGATGTGATGTTAGATGTACGGTCCAACAGACTTAGGGAAGCTCCACTACGTGGCGTTGCTGTTATAGCTGGCATGACCTTTCTCTCTGAAGCATACATTCCACACACCTGGTCTCTTCAACATCCAGATATCTCCATTGCACTTAGACTTCCTAGCAGCTTCGTACATTGCCTTCTCAGGGGCTTCCTGCAGGGCCCTAGCCCTGTCTCACATGGCTACTTTGAAATCTGGGTTGGATCCTGTATGACCATCATTACTCTTGTATTTTGCATGCCTGCAAAACTAGTACCATATGGAGAAGACCACGGACGGCCACAAGCTTGAGCTACGTTGAGCCAGGTTGTCTGAGACCACAGCCTCTGGGTATCTGAGCAATTGAAGCTGAAAGCACATTCCCAGATGACTGCAGGCACCCAGTGGCTCAAAGCCGAGTCTTTTAAATGAATTAAAACCTCTATACCCTGATTCTACAATTGTCAGGTTCTGGCCAGCTCCCTAGATGCTTAAGGACATCTTTCCTGGTCTGGTGCAAAGTACTTGATTTCTTTTTGTGGCATGGGGTGGCAGCTTTGAGACAGGCTGGACTTCAGCTTGCTCAGTAGCCGTAGTCTATCCTTCCGCCTCTACCTGTTGAGTGCTAGAATTACAGGCGTGCACTGACACACTGGGCCTGAACTCCTCCTCTTCCTTTTCTTCCTCCTCCTCCTTTTCCTCCTCTTCCTCTTCCTCCTCCTCCTCCTCTTCCTCTTCCTCCTCCTCCTCCTCCTCCTCTTCCTCCTCCTCCAAAAGATGTTTTTATTTTTATTTTATGTGACATACTGGGCTTGGCTGCTGCTGCTTCTTCTCCTTCTCCTTCTCCTTCTTCTTCTTCTTGTTTTTAATGTCACTAATCTTTCTTTTAAAAAGATGTATTTATTTTTACTTTATGTGTATGGATGTTTTGCTTGCACATGTGTCTGTGCACTGCATGCATGCTGGGTGGCCACAAAGGCCAGAAGAAGACACTGAATTTTTCTAGTCTTTCTACTTTGCATTTTGCTCTGGATCCTCACTGTAAACCTGCCCAAAAAGCATCAGTAGCCACTGTGCCGCATTAGGAGCACTATGCTGACTCGAAATGTCCTCTACTAAGTTATGTTTAAACTCAGCCGCACTCAAGGCCTCAGAGCACAGCACAGACTCTGCAGAGTGCAACACAACTGACGCCTAGTCTCACCTGTAATAGCATACCATTCCAGCAAGAACCTTGCCAGTGCAGTTCTTCAGTGCACATCTGTCTTCTGACTGCCCAACTGGGACCACGTTCCGATTGAAGCGCCGTAGGCCTTTGCTGGTCTGCTTCTGCAGGCCTTCTCCTACAAACCCCTTCCAGAGACCTAAGAACCACCTCGTGGGTGTCGTTACAGCAACGGCCCCAGTTATGGTACCGGTTTCTTGAAGTAGCCAAACTTTTGTCACTGTGATGAAATGTCTGCCATGTAACTTACAAGGAAGAAGGGCTTAGTTTGGCTCATGGTTTCAGAGGGTACAGCCAGTGATCATTTAGCTCATGTTTCTAGGTCTGTAATGAGACAGAATAATGGCAGGAGCATTTGGCAGAGGCTGTTCAATTTGTGATGAAATGAGAGATAGATACAAGGAATGCTCGGAGAGAGAAATACAGGAAGAGACCAGCAAAAACAGCCCCAGGGACACAATCCCCCATGACCTACTTCCTCCATCAAGGTCCTCCGTCTTCCATTTTACCACCTCAAAATAATTCCGTAATATTATGAATTCACTAAGGGATTGATGCCTTGATTAGATCAAACTCACTTTGCCCAAAGCCCATTGGATTGCAACCAAGCCCCTAATATATGGGACTGTGTGGAAGATTTCATATTCCAGTCATAACAGTAGGTGGAAAAGTCAGGTTCTGTAGAGGAACGGAGCCTATAGAATAAAAAACGTATTAAAAGGGAGATTTATTAGATTGGTGCAAACCAACAGTGGCTGTCTTCACTCGGGAGAGGTGACAACCTGGTCACTTCTCAGTTCATGAGGCTGGATCCCTCCACAGTCCCAGTGTGGTGTTAGACACTTCAGGGTTTCTGGAGAGCCCTGAGTACACGCTGGAAGGCCAAAGAAGCTAGATTCTCACGTTAGCAAAGGGTGAGAGGAAGAGCAACATGATACGCTCATGAGCCAGGGGTAAGGCAGGCAGAGAAGCCAACGCTTTCCCCTCAGACCTTACATCCAGGCACTGTCAGAGGTGCCCACTCCAGGAGAGGGTCTTGCTGTCTGAGTTACACTTTCTAGGAAATACCCTCAGAGACCTACCTAAGGCTGTCTCTTAGTTGATTCCAGATGCAGTTAAACTGATAAAACACTGACGTTCCCAGTGGGTAAACAAATACAGAAGAGTCATAAAGTAAGTATTAGAAATACAATAAGAAAATGAAATGCTATGTGTGATAATAGCTGCATTTCACAGAAATGGAGGGAAAAAAAAGCCATACCCGGAAGAATACACGGAAGACCATTTTATGAACTTCAGAAACTGCTCACACCAGTGGAGCTAGAAGTCAGGGACCAAGATGGCGCAGCATGAAAAGGTGGTTGGATGGAGAGAAGCACCAGTGTTGTCCTCTGACCTTCACACACATGTGCAAATAACACACACAGCGATAAGAAATGAGGGATAAAGATCAGGATTGTGGAAAGCTTGACTTGGATGATGGTTACATAGGTGTAAACATTTTCTCAATTCATAGAGCTGCACACTAGCGGCTTTTTCAGCGGGGCGTAGTGATGCATGCTAATAATCTCAGCACGCAAGAAGCTGAGCAGGAGGAACATAAATTCAGGGTCATCCTGGGCACAGGGCAAAAGTCCACCTCAAAAAGAAAAAGCTGCTCATTTTAGTAATATAAATATTGCCTTGATAAGACAGTAATGTAAATCTTAGGGTATTTGTGCATTGTTTACATAGAGAGACACAGCATAGCCTCTGTATGTGTATGTCTCTGTAAATCTCTAGAAGTCTGCATGAATTAGTGTTAAAATATTTTTTCCAGTGGTCACATAGGAGCAGATTTATGCTTCAAGAAATTACTTTTATTGTACTGTTACCTTTCTTTTGAAGACTACATAATAAAGTTACAACTTTCCATATAAACTGTAAAACAGTAATTTAGAGGATTGAGGCATTAAGACTTTTAGGCTCTCTTAAAATTAAAATATTTATTTCCATTTTCTTTGCTGTAACTTTTTAGCATTAAATAATATAACAAAATACCCCTTCAATAGTTAAATTTTCTTAAGCTTGACAATACGACTTAAATTAGGAAATCCTACATGCCTGGAGTTAAATCCTGATACATGGTTCTTATCATTCATGTCAACCACTGGATAAATTCAGGATTAGAGTAATAGGAAGTTTGGGCTGTTTTTATGGAGATCTGTATTTCTATAACATTCTGAGCACCCCGATTCCCACAATATTCTAAGAGTCACATGATAGCTGCTCTTTAAACTTTTCTCTATATTGCTTTCGGGTTTTCAAAGGAATATTACCAGGCTTTCTGGTAATATTAATGATGAGTTGGCTTCTAGGTAAGTGATGTTAACCTCAAAAATCAAATTTAAAATCGCCAAGATACTATTTCATGGTAATATATAGATCTCCTATGCATTGTAGTCTTTCTTAATTCATGTTTTTAAAACCGTACTAGGACTCAGAGCTGGCCCTTGCACATGTTACACAGGCAGTCTGTTGAGCTGCTCTCCCCAGTGCTGGCATGGTAAACCTAAACAATTCATGAGAGAAAATGGTATGATAAAATCTTGATGGTCCTGGTGACCTTTTGTTTTTCTGTATTTTGAGACAGGGTCTCACTGTGTCGTTAGGTCTAGCCTCAACTCATCCATGTAGCCCAGGCTAGCTTTGAACTCATAGTCTTCTTGTCTCTACCTTCTCAGTGCTGGGATTATAGGTGTGCCACTATGACTGGTGGCTTTTTTTAAAACGAAGGTTTGTTTTTTAATTCCTGGAATCAGAATACATTGTAACCCTGCCATCTTCTTGCCTTAAAGAGAGAGACTGATCAAGTTGAGTTTTATATACATTTTCTATTTATAAACACTCCTGCTGATACTAAATGGTCCTACTCTGATCTGAACAGGAACGAGTTCAAAAGACCTTTCCTCACCCTATTGATAAATGGGCTATTGCTGACGCACAGTCTGCCATAGAGAAACGAAAACGAAGAAACCCTCTTTTACTACCTGTGGACAAAATCCATCCTTCCCTGAAGGTAATAAAAGATTAGACACTGGGGAAATGCTTTGTCATAGGTAACACTTTATATAGTATTAATGATCTGTTTGCATATGTGTTATGTGCATTATAATATGTATATGAAACAAAAGCAGGGAGTCGGGGTGCATCTCAGTAGTACGCTTTACCCTAGCGATCCCCCGGCTCGAATCGCTAGCATGCTATCCACCCACCCTCAAAGAAAAGAACAAAATGAACATAAATGTACCCTATTGAAACCAAGTTGTCTTTCAGATATATCAAAAGCTAGTCGTGGTGAGTTAGCGAGCTGACTCAGTAGGTGAGCATGCTTGCCGTGAAAGCCTGTGACCTGAGTTGATCTTTGGAACCCACAGTAGAAGGAGAGAACCACTCGTGAAAGTTCCACATATGTGCCATGGCTCCCCTCTCCTCCCTCCCTCTCTCTCTCTCCCTCTCTCTCTCTCTCTCTCTCTCTCACACACACACACACACACACACACACACAGAGTTAATAATGGTAATAATGGCATTGTGACATTCTGTGGTATCTTCCAGTGACTGCTACACTACTACCTCTTAACAGTTCCGATGTAGTAGGCCATGGTTCTCAATGTTCTGTTACTGAGAAAGTAGAATATCAAAGGCACCGAGTGTTTTAAGACTAACGTGGACGCTTTGGAAAAGGACGCTGTGAATACCGTATAGAATGTCCTCGGGGATGTAGATTTGAAGAGCCCTGATAGGAATCTCAGTAACCTCTCATTCTAGCTTCTGTTGATGTGATAAACACCACAACTGAAAAGGCTTTATTTCAGCTTATGCTTTACCATCCATCATTAGGGAAGCCAAGGTAGGAGTTTCAAGCAGAGACTATGGCAGAATGCTATTTATTGGTTTGTTCTCCATGGCTTCCTCGCTATATATATAAAACTTAGGACCGTCTACCCAGGGATCGCACTACCCACAGGAGGCTAGGCGCTTCTTCGTTAGTGACTAATCAAGAAAATGCTCCACAGCCTTGCCTACAGGCCAGTCTTGTAGAGACTGTTTCTGTCAGTGGAGTTCCCTCTTCCCAGATGACCCTGCCCTGTAATGATGAACTAACCAGCCTCCCAGACACACACACAGAGAAAGTCTCTTCTGAAAGAAGCTACAAAGATGGAAAGATAATGGTTTTAAAACAGAGCCTTTTGAAGATAGATTACATTTGTCACGTGGATTTTCAATCAGGTGTTAAGAAGACACCAGTAAAATCTATCCCAATATTTTTTATTTTTCTGGTCTTTTGTTTGTGTAGTGTGTTTTTTGATGGGTTTTGTTGGTGTTTGTGTGTGTGTTCATGCTTTCTCTTTGCTTTTTTAAATTCTGTTTTGTTTGTTTTATTTGGCTGTTTTCTAAAGAAAAAGAGAAAGAAGGCTTGGAATTAGGTGGCTGGGGAGGTGGGGAAGATCTGAGAAGAGGTGAGAGGGGAAAGCGATCAGAATATAGTGTATGAAGAAAACTTTATTTCAGTTAAAAATATATATACAGCCCAAGATTTCCTGTTAGAATCACCTACTATTCTTTCATGAAACAGTAGATTTCTTAGATTAGTTACTTTTTAAAAATAAGATCAATACTAGGATCAACCATTAATTTTATATCCTATGGTACCCATATATTAAGATAATCTGCTTTTAAAAATTCATTTATGAGCAAAAGTGATAGCGAGGAGTTTTCTCTTAAACTCAGCTTACACCCAGGGCGTGCTCGTACCGGCAAGCCCTTACCGGCAAGCCCTACCGCTGAGCCGCCCGGCGCTCAAGTAGAGTTTTAAGCATTTAACTGATACTTGACGGTGCTTTTGTTTTGGAATTGAGTTTTGTTTTGCTTTTTTTAAACAGGAAGTTTTGGGGTACAAAGTGGACTACCACGTGTCCCTCTATATTGTGGCTGTGTTGGAGTACATCTCAGCAGATATTTTGAAATTGGCTGGTAATTATGTTTTTAACATCCGGCATTATGAAATATCTCAGCAAGACATCAAAGTGTCGATGTGTGCAGATAAGGTACGTGTTAAAAGTCCTGAAGCTCAAACGTAATGCTAACAGCTATGTGGCATTTGTTTACGCTCTTAAAACTGATTTTAAGGAAGTTAGTTTCTGTAAGTTTATGAAGGCTTTTATATATTAATTTCATACATTTTAGGTTAACACATCAAGTGTAAGTGGATACTGGAGCTTCTTCCTGAAGTACAGATAATAGGGATCTTTGTTGTTTTTTGTGTTACTGGGAATCAGAATCAGGGCTCCACATGTGCCTGACACGTGTTTTGCCAATTCAGTTCCTTTACCTTTATTCATTTTATTTATTTGGAAATTTTTTTAAGAACAAGAATTGGTTTTATATTTATTTACCACCTCATATGTGTGAATGAGAGTGTGTGGGTGTGAATATGTGTGAGAGAGTGTGTGTGTGTGTGTTTGGAGGTTGGTTGTGTGTGTGTATATCTGTGTGTGTGTGTGTGTCTGTGTATCTGTGTGTGTCTGTGTGTGTGTGTGTCTGTGTGTCTGTGTATGTGTGTGTGTATGTGTCTCTGTGTGTGTGTGTGTGTCTGTGTGTCTGTGTGTGTCTGTGTATGTGTGTGTATGTGTATGTGTGTTTGTATGTGTCTGTGTGTGTGTGTGTGTGTGTCTCTGTGTGTGTCTGTGTGTCTGTGTGTGTCTGTGTATGTGTGTGTATGTGTATGTGTGTTTGTGTGTATGTGTCTGTGTGTGTGTGTGTGTGTATGTGTGTGTGTGTGTATGTGTCTCTGTGTGTGTGTGTCTCTGTGTGTGTCTGTGTATGTGTGTGTGTATGTGTCTCTGTGTGTGTGTGTCTCTGTGTGTGTCTGTGTGTCTGTGTGTGTCTGTGTATGTGTGTGTCTGTGTATGTGTGTTTGTGTGTATGTGTCTGTGTGTGTGTGTGTGTGTATCTGTGTGTGTGTGTGTGTGTGTGTCTGTGTATGTGTGTGTGTGTGTATGTCTGTGTGTGTGTGTGTGTCTGTGTATCTGTGTGTGTGTGTCTGTGTATCTGTGTGTGTGTGTGTCTGTGTATGTGTGTGTGTATGTGTCTCTGTGTGTGTGTGTGTGTGTGTGTCTGTGTATGTGTGTGTGTGTGTCTCTGTGTGTGTGTGTGTCTGTGTGTGTGTGTGTCTGTGTGTGTGTGTCTCTGTGTGTCTGTGTGTCTCTGTGTGTGTGTCTCTGTGTGTCTGTGTGTGTGTGTGTCTGTGTGTGTGTCTGTGTATGTGTGTGTGTCTGTGTGTGTGTGTATGTGTGTGTGTGTATCTGTGTGTCTGTGTGTGTGTGTGTCTGTGTGTGTGTGTGTGTCTGTGTGTGTATGTCTGTGTGTGTGTGTATCTGTGTGTGTGTGTCTGTGTGTGTGTGTCTGTGTGTGTGTATGTCTGTGTGTGTGTGTCTGTGTGTGTGTGTGTCTGTGTGTGTGTGTGTCTGTGTGTGTGTGTCTGTGTGTGTGTGTCTGTGTGTGTGTGTGTGTCTGTGTGTGTGTGTCTGTGTCTTTGTGTGTGTGTGTGTCTGTGTCTCTGTGTGTGTGTGTCTGTGTGTGTGTGTCTGTGTGTGTCTGTGTGTGTGTGTCTGTGTCTGTGTGTGTGTGTGTCTGTGTGTGTGTGTCTGTGTGTGTGTGTCTGTGTGTGTGTGTGTGTCTGTGTGTGTGTGTGTGTGTCTGTCTGTGGAGGTCGGTAGACAACTTCCAGGCATCCTGAATCATTCTACCGTGTGGGTGTCAGGGTTGCCCTCAGGTCACCAGGCTTGTGGCGGGAGCTTTTCCTGCTCAGCCATCTCACTGGCCCTGCTTGTTTTGGTCGCAGGATGTCACCGGATAGCCCCAGCCAGCATTAGATTGATACCCTCCTTATTCAGGCGCTGAAGTGCTAGGATTACCAACATGCACCACCACGTTGGGTCTCAGTTTTTTGTAGTACGTGATGGTACTAGGTTTTTGTTTTAAAGCCACCATCTCATTTAGCCCCCGCTGGCCTGAAACTTGCTTTGTAGATCGGGCTGACTTTGAATTTAGAGATGTTCCCTTGACTTTGGCTCCCAAGTGCTGGATTTAAAGAGGCGTGCCTTTGTGCTGGCAATATATTAGTCAACTTTGCCACTCCTGATACTGGAAGACAGAAAAATGCTGACTTTGCAGAATATGGTATTTCCAGGGTTCAGCATCTGTGACAGGGAGAGAGTTCTCTTTTTCCATGAAGAATATTTACATTCAGGGGGGAAAACACACCCAAATCAGTTGAAGAAAAGTAACCTTAGGTAGTGTTTATTCTATTCATCTTCCCCTTTCGCTGCTTTTTAGCAACAGGGCTACTCTATGCACCTCAGGCTGCTCTTGAACTGGCCTAGGCTACTGTCAGACCTCATGAGCGCTAGAATTCTAGGTATGACCCACCACACACTCCTGAGTTTTTAATTTTTAAAAGAAAATATACATGTTTGGTCTTTTAATGCTGTTTTAAATGGAAGTGACTGTGGAGAAGAAGCTTTGTATCTCAAGACAGTTAGTAGGACACAGGCGGAGAAACAACTCAGGACAAACTTCCTGCCGTCCAACTGTTCTTTTCCTGATTACAGATTCATCCTTCTTCCCGTTCATAACTTGAGGGATAATCAGGTTCCCCTTCCTTCTTTTCTCACCTCCCCTTTTCCTCCTGCGTTTTCTCACCTGCTAATTCAGCATGGTTTGAAGGGCCTGTCCTCAACAAGGAAAGGCAGCACTGAATAAGCTGGCAACCGTGTGTTAAAGGAGTATGTCAGTGTGAGAGGAACATACAAGCCAATAACTGCAGCACGGTGTGACTTCAGTACACCAGGGATCTTCCCTAGGCTGATCTGCAGGGCCTCTGGCTAGTACATGCCGGCTGTTGTAGCTATGATCGCCCATTGGACTCCCTAGAAAGCTTCAGCAAACGCTGGTGTTCGCAGAGGTTTAACTCGCCGAGTTAGACTCCAGACCATGTTACTTTTTGAAAATACTATTTTTTAACCTATAGTTGAGATCTACTATGCTATGCTCTATTTTAAATGTTTTCCCACTTATGTTTAATCGTAGAAATTTGTCATTTTTATCTTGATGTCTAAAATCTTGATTATATATTTTTTGTTACTTTGAAAGTGACTTAAGCTGTTGGAAAAGCTGGAAGTGCGGTACTAAGCACCCGTTTTGAGAGTAAACTACCAGCACAGGGTGTCCCAGCAACGAGAACATTTCCCCATAGTACAGCAGTAAGACAGAGTCCAGCCCGTTGGAGCACCAATGCAGTGTGCCGTGTGCTTTGTGACCTCAGACCCCACTCCAGCTCCAGCCGCTGTCCCGCTGACGTCCTTTAGAACAAATGATTTCGTCCAGAATCATAGGTTACTCACTTAGTTGTCATGCCTCTTCCTCCTAGAAAATGCCTTCTCTAGCGTTTATGACCTTGGCACTGAGAACTGCGGGTCAGCTGTTCTGTGTGGCTAGCGTCAGGCTGAGTAGTCTGCAGCAGAAATTCATAGGTGTGCACCGTGTTCTCATTTTATTTCTCACACGGCGCAACACAGTTTCAGTTTGTCTCATTAGTGAGGATGTCAGCCAGTCTTCTCTGTTTTCTTTTGCAATTAATAAATGTTTTGTAAAATATTTCGTTACTGTCTCTTATTCATCATCACTCTTTGAAGTTTATTTATTCGTTCATTTAAATGTGGATTTACAGGTTTTATTCAGTAGGCCATAATTATGTGTTTAAATGTTCACATTATCCCAGATTGATCAGGTCAGGTGGAAGCTCCAACTTTACTTCTCTATTTCTGCCTTTTGTTTTTTGGATAATTTCTTTTTGTTTATTTTTAAGTATAAATTGACAAATTGTGGGTTTCTACTTCATGAACTACACTGTGGCTATGTTTTATAAATCTAATATGTACAATGGGGAATGAAGCTGCCAACTCAAATATGTGTATTTGTGGTGAGAACATTTGAAAGTTATTCTTAGCAATTTTGAAATGCAGAGTATATTGTTACACATAGATATATTCTCTATGCTGTGCATTAGATATGTATCTAATATATATATTTTTCTTCTGTCTAATTGAGACTTTGTACCTTTTGGTTCTCATCTCTCATTTCTTTCCCCAGACTCTGAACCAATCTTCTGCTCTTGCTTCTGTGAACATGATTATTTTATTTTATTTTTGTTTTTATGTATTTAGGTTTTTTTTTTTAGAGAGGTAACTCTGGCTGTCCTGGAACTCACTCTTTGGACCAGGCTGGCCTCAAACTCACAGAGATCCTCCCGCTTCTGCCTCCTGAGTGCCGGGATTAAAGCCATGTGCCACTAATGCCTGAATATGATTGTTTTAAATATGCAGTATTTGTCTTTAAGGGATACTCTGTTTCAGCAGCAGACAGTCCAGGGTCATCTTGTTCAATATGGCACTTTACAATCTTAGAACTAGTTGTTTCTCTAGAACAACAACAGCGGTATTTAGAGACCCAAGATGTGGGCAGTGGAGGAACTCGCGCTGTCAAAGGCACACCATCACACGCGTGCCACTCCCGCCTCGTGCTTCTCTCTGTTTAGTCCATAACATTCCACTTGGGCTGGGCAGTGGTGGCACACACCTTTAATCCCAGCACTGGGAAGGCAGAGACAGATGGCTCTCTGTGAGTTCAAGGCCAGCCTGGTGTATAGAGTGAGTTCTAGCACAGCCACAAAAGAGAAACCCTGTCAGGAAAAAAAAAAAAAAGATTCTACTTTCGTCTTCCATTTTCACATTGGGAACTCCCTCCTTTGGCGTCGGAGGAGCTGCTGTGCTTTTCTCATTGTATCTGGTTGTTTGAGCAGTTCTCCTGTATGCCGGCAGTCTCCTCGCTCACTCCTGTTGCAGGTGCCATCTTCCTGCCCACTCGGTTCCCAAACTCTGTGTCAAGTTGCCCTCAGACAGGAATGGTCTCTGCTCTAGTTGATCATGTTCTCCAACATCAGGCTTTGCCTTTCCCACCCACCCTGTCCCTTTTCTTTTAAGATTTACATACTAATTTTATTTGTCTTTTTGTGCATACCTGTAAGTTTATGTGCACCGAGTGCATGCAAGTGTCCACAGAGGCCAGATGGCATTGCGTCCCCTGGAACTGGAGTTACAGGCAGTTGTGAACTCCCTGATGTGGGTGCTGGGAACTGAACCCAGGTCCTCTGTAAGAGCAGTAAGCACCTTTAACTGAGCCATCTCTCCAGAACAACCCTCCACCCCTTCTTAGAGTGCTCTGGGCCCAATACCCCGAACTGAACACCACCATGGCTTCTCACCCTTCACCTAGCCGGATTCCTACCGCATGGGTCTTGTCCACCCTCTTCCTTCAGTGGTCTTAGACTGGAAGACACTGTGCCTCAGCCCCTGTACTGATGTCTAGACTTGGCTTTACTATACTGAATGCAATGACATGGCCGTCTCCATGACTTCGTGCATCTTCTTACAGTTTAGCTTTTTCAGTATCCACACTGCCCTGGTTACTTAGTGTGTTTGCAGAAATCTGCACCCTAAGACTCTTGTAAATGAGGTACTTTTCTGCTTTTGATTTCTTCAACTTATGCTAGGATTTTAAAAATTCTAAGCTTAAACTCAAATTTAACCACAGAAAGTTTTATGTTGTTTTTGAAGTTATCACACATCCACATCCAGGAGCTTTGAAAATCTACTTCTGGAGTTTATTTTAGATATCCTGTCCAGCTTTCGGTAGTGTATATAATTTTGAGAAACTTTGTTCTAGTTAAAATTGCTCAATGAAAGTATCTGAAAATAGCAATAGAAGGAATAAGATTTTAAACAAATTTCAGACCTCCTTGTAGGTTTAAAATGTTTGACTTTTCTTCATTGTGGCCTTTCAGCTAGCTACTGTTTTACCTCTTGTCTAGTTCAAGTTCAACAAACATGTAAAGAGCCAGCCGAAAGCTGGGTGTGGTGGACTATGTCTGTAACCCTAACAGCGGGGGGCACAGACAAGAAGACTGCTGCAAGTTGGAGGACACGCTGGCATCTACGGTGAATCCTCAGCTCGCTCTAGGCCATGCATTAATACTCTGTGTCATAATGACAAAACAGCAGCAGCCCCTGAGAACCCACGAAAGCTAGGTGATAGCCATTGTGCTGTCTCCTGCAGCTACTCCTTTTTACCCTGGTAGCACACAAAAGTAGCCGTAAACAAATGAGCGTGGGCCGTGTTCCAGTAAAACTTCATGAGAGTGGACAGTGGGCAGGACTTGGCATGTGTACTGTAGTTTGCTGATCCTGCTTCAGACTTCCTTTTCACAGTCTCCTGTTTGTCACAAGAGACGGTCATGTGCTTAGCTAAAAATGCAGATGACTGTTTTTGTGATTCTAGCTATGCAGTGAATTAATGAGCTTGTTTAGCATGGTATGATGTCTGTACTTCTAAACTGGTTTCTAGTGAGCACTATTCCAAGAGCTCACTAGCCATATGTTTAGTAACTATTTGAGAACTGATTTCTAGAGATGTTCAATTTGCTAGGCAAAAACCATGAAAACATTTCTTTTTACATTTAAAAATAAAAGCAGTATTTGGCTGTTACCACGTGTTTTGACACAGCACAGATTACTGAGGACAATCCCACCACAGGAAAGAAGGTGGAACTCAACTCTGGTCATATCTGTCATTACTGCAGAGTAGAACATACGCTAACGCGGATCGCTGTGTAAGATGGGGAGAGTGCTTCTCTAAAAAGTTTAATTTGTCGCTGTAATAGGAGCTGGGTGTCTGTCCTGCCTGTTCGTGCGCGGTACCGTTCCATCTGCTTCCAAACCTCCCTCCCTGTCATCTGTCTGTCTGTCTTCTACCACCTGTCTGTGTCTGTCTGCTATCTATCATCTGTCCATTAGGTGTTTGTTTGTTGGCGATGTAGGAGCTGCACCGGCGCGCTAAGCCAGTGCTGGAGCGCTGAGTCACATGCCTGGCCCTTTCACATCATCTTGATCCAAGGTCTGGCTGAAATTCCCCAGTTAGCTTCAAGTTTGCAGTTCTCCGCCTCCGCCTTCTGAGCATCTGAGTCCGTGAGAGGGGCATCATAACCGTGGCTCTGCCTGTTTATTCCCGTTTTGAACATGACCCCCAAATGCTTTGTGTTTCCTCAGTCGCTGGGCTTTAGAGTTCATCCCACTCTGATAGCTTACAACCACTCACACACACCAGCCTTTTAAACACACGCGTGTGCGTGGTTTTTAGCCCTTAGACGGTTGCTGTCTAAGCAGAGAGCATGAGCAGGAATTCCAGTGTGAATCGGCCAATTCTGTGGAAAATTTAGGAGATTGCTAGTGGACGGTGGGGAGTCAGGGTCATTTGCACCAGATGGTGGAAAGATGGGTGGGGATTGATTACGTGAGAAAGACAACCTAGATAGGAATACAGGGAGCTGACCAGCTTAAGAAAGACCTCTGAGTTAAGAGTCAACAGGATTTGGGGAGTGATGCAAGAGATGCCGGCAGTGATTAATTGAAGGCAGTGACAAATTTTACAAACCTAAAAATCTCACATAAATATTTGGATTCCAGACTTTGTTCAAAAAGAAAATACCTGGCATCAAACAGCAAACTTTTGTTTTTAGGTGTAAATACCTTCAAATTTCTCCTAGTTTCTGGTTTTTTTAGTATCATTATTGCTACACCTGGCTGACCCTTTAGCATTTAAATTAAGGAGTTTTGGTGTTGTGTTACATTAATCCTTTTCTCAGTTTTCTATTAGTGTCACAAAGTACAGTCCTTGAGACAACTTAAAAAGAAGAAAGGATATGTGGGCTCACAGTCAACGCCCACTCGCCTCCGCTACTTTGGACTTGTAGTCAGAAAATAGAGCAAAGCTAACTGCTTACTTTATGGTGACCAGGGCACAAAACGAGATGGCAAAGTGTTTGGGTCCAGTACCCCCTTCTACCATGCTATGTCAGTCATTTTATTCCCACAGGACCCTACCTCTCAAAGGCTTCATACTTCCCAAAAGTTTCATGGCTAGGAGCCAGATCTATAACACATGGCCTTTAGGAGGCATGTTTGTTTTTAATGTGTATAAATGCTTTGCTGTATGTATTTGAGTACGTGCAGTCCCCATGGAGGCCGGAACAGAGTGTTGGATCCCTGGAACTTGTGTTACAAAAGCAGCAAGTCTTTTCATCACTGAGTCATCTCTCCCAAGAGAAAGTTTTAAGTAGAGAATGATCATCTGCTCAAAATTAGAGCAGCTGGTCATGGGTCTTCATGATCCATGAGTTAGACATATGGGGAGTCAGGGAGAATCTGGAATTCTTAGGAATTTGAGGTAAAAGGAACACAGGTTTGAGAGTAGCAAAGCATGAATACAAAGGTATAGCACTTTATCTGAGAGCAAGAAGAAGGAAATGGTGAGCTTCCTAATGATGAGCCTAAGAATTAGAGGTATTGAGCACGGGCCACTCTGAGAAGATTGCTTGCGGGGAAGAGAGAAGATGGCGGCTGCTTTTCTGTGTGTTGGTGTCGCGCATTCTGTTATTTGTACATATGTTTATAGTCTGATCTCATCTAAGCATTGCATATCCAGGTCCTTTGGCTTCCTTGGAGTCTCACGTGGCTAGGAGTTGGAAGTAGTGTTATTTAGTGACGAGAGGGTAGGTTCCATAGAACCAGAAGGAAGAGAAGAATTTGGGAACACCACAGGTTATGAGGTTAAGAGAGCAGATTGTGGTTAAATCGTGACTTGGCTTTGTCCTGAAAAACTTAAGATCTTACGCAGATGACAGTAAATTCAGTATCATCTTTATATAAGGCATGATATAAGTTTAGGAATATAATTTTTGAAAGTGGGCTTGAAAAAGACCTGTGCTAGAAGGATCAAATTGTGAGACTTGCGTGTCATCGTAAGAGGTAGTGACTGTTCAAAGCGTAGAGGGATCTGATCATGGTGGCTTGCGCCTTAGTCTCAACACTAAGAAGCTGAGGCAGGGTCGAGCTGCAAATTCAGGGCCAGCCTTGGCTTCACAGTGAGTTCCAGGCCAGCCTGAACTACAGTGTGAGTCCTTGTCTAAAAGCAAACAGACAAGCAAACTCCAGGCATGGTGGCACGCACCTTTAATCCCAGCACTTGGAATCCGAGGCTGGCAAATCTCTTTGAGTTTGAGGCCAGCTTGGTCTAAATAGTGAGCAAAGCACAAAACAAACAAACAATAACAACGAAGTGGAGATGCGTGGAAGCTTTTGAGTAAATTCATCAGGAGCAGGAAGGCGGGGCTCTGTACGCGGGCTATGTCACCAGCAGCTGGTGCTCGGGGGCTAGTGGGTATTCTGGTGAGCGAGTGAACGTTATCCCTTATCACCACAGTGTTCTCTCATCTGCCAGGACTTTGTTTTCAGAGATGGCCCCAATGTGTCCTCCTCCCTCCACTCGCATCTTTTCCGAACTCTTAATTATCTTTATTTGTGTGTGTGTGCCTGTGTTTATGTGCACACGTGTGTGCAGACACCCATAGAGACTAGAGGGCATCAGAGCCTCTGAACTGGCATCACAGGTGGTGGGGTGCCACTTGATGTTGGTGTTGGGAATTGGACCTTGGTCCTCTGCATGAGCAGTAAGCATTCTTAACCACTGAGCCATTTTCTAGCCTTTTCCTGAACTCTTAACTATACTTCTCAACTAGTTTTGAATATATAATTAACTAGGTCCAATTTAAAAAAACAGTATCCCATTGCTTTTGATTAATAATTCTTGCCTGTTTGCTGGCACTTGCACACTGTATACACACATGTGTATAAATACAAATGCACAAATTAATAATGACAAGAAAAATGTTTAGTATATATATTAATATATATAATATATATATATTTTCACAAATCTTTCTATTGCAAGGTTGAATGAGAGCACTATGCTTTGGAAAGCTTTCCACTGTCACAGATCACCTGCTGTAATCGTATGCTGCTGGGGTGGCTAAGTAAGGAAGACTTGGAGGCATATTCATATAGGCAAACTCTTCCAGACCTCAGCAGAGGGAACCCTAGCCAGTGCCATGCTCGACAGTGGAACCTTGAGTGTCTCAGCTCAGGTGTTTTTATTGATCCAGAACACCTTAGGTGTTCTACTTATAGCACATGCAGATCATTAGCAATCAACTTCTCCCACAGAAATCCAACACCTGCAGACAATACAAAATGCCAAGACCTAGACAGACCTTCACCCAGCAGTGCACAAAACAATATTTTAAACACAACTAAAAATAAACTTCTATAACAACCTGCCTTTATAATCATTTTTTTCCTGCAGTTCTACCCAGGTGCAAACTGCCTTCTTTGTAACACAGTAAGGAATGCTAGATACCAATTATTTGCCATATATCATCGATCCTCCCATTAGTTGTGTTTTACATGTAAAGAAAATGGCAGTGAAATACTTAGTAATGCTTCTGTATCTGGCATTATAGTGAAATGTTACAGTAAAGTCTTCGTGTCGGGCTTCGTAGTGAAATGTTTTAGCAAAGCCTTTGCTGTGTCTGGCTTAATCATTAGAGGTTAGGGAACTGTTTTTAGACTTGCTTGGACCTTGAAGAATTGTTGATCAAATACTGTTCACTGGAATGTATACACTTGTTCTGTGGGAATCTGAAGCTTCACAGACCGTGGTCCTAAGATACTTCTGGCACACCTGGAGCTCTCGCTTTTGATCGTGGTGAAGCCATAGTCAGAAGGGACTGAGGATTGCGTGCCTTGTTTGCTCCTTCACGCAGCACGGGTAACACAAGCTTGGGTATATGGAGCTTTGCCAAGCCCTATTTGTTATCTGTAAAAACTGAATAAAAGCACTTGGCGAGAGCTAGAAGGCTGTCCCTTCTGCTTCTTCAAGGCTTTGCATTCTGGTGTGTTCCTCTTTCTCCTACTGTGCCCGCGACTGACATCAATCACAACAGAATGTGACTTTCATAAGAATAAATGCTTACCTGTAGCCACAGTTGTCCAGATAGCAGAGCTGTTATTTCGGCTCAGATCATTGTTCCCTAAAAGCAAGCTCCTTTTGCTATTGTGTCCACTTATGAATGTTTATGCACGTGTACATATAATATGTGCACATGAAATACTAACTTTATTATATCCAATTTAACATTTCTCATCCTGACTTTCCCCTAGATTTTCTAATATAAATTTGTATGTGCAATGTACAGTTCTTACTGCTTAATAATATTTTCATTGCAAGTACTTTGAGACAGCTTTGCAAAAGGAAGGAAACTAACTGTACATTCCTGACTTGCACTTCCCAGGTTTTGATGGACATGTTTGATCAGGATGATGATATAGGTTTGGTTTCTCTCTGTGAAGATGAACCTAGTTCTTCTGGTGAGCTAAACTATTACGACCTTGTCAGGACTGAAATAGCAGAAGAACGACAGTATCTGCGGGAACTGAATATGATCATCAAAGTATTCCGGGAAGCCTTTCTTTCTGACAGGAAGTTGTTCAAGCCTTCTGTAAGTATTTTGGGGCCTTGAAACTCTTTGTATATCCCTTTATTTATTTTGTGTGTAAGAGTGTTTTGCCTGCATGTATGTCTATGCACTGCATGTGTACCAGGTGACTATGGTAGAAAGAAGAGGACATTGGATCCCTGGTTCTGGAGCTATAAATGGTTGTGAGCTGCCATGTGGGTGCTGGGAATTAAACCTGGTCCTCCAGAAGAGCAGCTGGTGCTCTTAATCATGGAGCCATCTCTCCAGCCCCGAAGCAGGAAGTTTAAAAGATAACATTTACAAGAATCCAAGTAAAGAGTCAAAAGCTGTGGTCTTCTGTTTGCAGACAGGGTAGAGATGGGATGAGTGGCCCGGGGCTGCAGAGCGCCTTGGTCCTCTTTTATTTCTGTGGCAGCTAAAATCAGTCTCTCAAGATGTGGATCCTCATGCTTGTATGCCCAGAGTTCAGGATACTGAGGCAGGAGGATCAGGAATTGCAGGCCTGCCTGGGCTACATAGTGAAATACTGTCTTAAAATAGCAAACTAAAAAACCAGATCAGTTCTAAGAAATCCAGCTTCATAGTCTTTTTTTTAAGTTTTCTTTTGCCAGTGGTGGTGGCACATGCCTTTAATCCAGCACTCGGGAGGCAGAGGCAGGCAGATCTCTGAATTCGAGGCCAGCCTGGTCTACAGAGTGAGTTCCAGGACAGCCAGGGCTACACAGAGAAGTGCTGTCTAAAAAAAAAAAAAGTTTTCTTTCTTTTTCTAGCAATGGTGTGTTTTTCTCTAAGTATGTCTGACCTATATTTTAAAAGTATTTAGTCTTGAGCTTATCTATTTTATGCCTCCTAAATTCTTCACCATAGCCTAGATAAGTAAACAGGTGCAGTGTTCAGGCACAACTAGCTGAATGCTGCAGAACTGATCAAGCTTTTATTCCTTTCCAGAGAATGGTTCCAGTGGTAATTCAAGGTGTTTTAATTGGCCTTGACTTGTTTCTTTTGCATACATTTTTAGTTTAGTAATGTTGCTAACTCCTGGTGGATATGCTAAAATGTAGTCAGGATTTTTTTTTAAGTACCATTCAATTTTGTTCCTTATAAATATGACATATATAAGGCAGACATTGTTGTTTCTGCTTTTCTGGTACGAAATAGTTACGAGCTAATTAAAGTATGTAAGCTTGAGTTTGAGTTATTTTCTACTACACTATAAACTGAATAATATTCTATGATAATATTAAGAAAAAAAGTAGCAAATGCTATTGGCTAATATTGTCTTTTTTGCCTTTCCTGTGTCTCATCAGTTTTCATTACTTTGTAAACTTGTCTCTTTTCACTGGGTTAATGCAGATTTAATAGACAGTTTCCGTTATGCTGAAGGTTTAAAGTATCTATCTCTGTATCTAGTATAAACTTTTTTTCCACATAGACTGCACTGTAAACTTTTGAGTTAAAGATCATGTAAGATCAGAGAATAGTTCTTGGCAAATTCTGGAAAATTCATAAATGAATTAAAATTGACCTCAGTTATCAGATGTGTAGCCACAGGCAACTTCTCTGACTCCTTGTACCTCTTCCTCATTGTGATGCGGGGGCGTTGAGGGTACCAGTCTAATAGGAGCGTGTGAAGCTGGAGATGGAGGTCACTGCTGAGAACACTGGCTGTATAATCCCTAGCACCACCAAATAAGCAGATAAAAAAGAGAACCATGTCAAGGGCTTAGAACAGTACATGAAACCTGTTGTCAGAGGTTAATTGTCATTAGCGTCTCAGTTCACGGTCATTCATCTGGCATGTTGTAAAGGGAAGGAACAAACTTTTTGTTCTTTAATCTCACACTCAGTAAACCTTCGTAATATGTGTGTCTCCCCCGATCCCCTACACACTAAGTGATTCTGCAGGGGATAGCCTCAGAGTGTCTGTCATTTAGTTCAATCCTGACATTGCCCAGCCAAACATTGTGCCATTGCTGTGGCTAAAGGACTCAGGCACAACAGACTACAGCAGTTGAAGTTCCTCTGACCTGCTCCTTGAGTTCAGTGGATTTGCTGCGGCGGCTCCCAGAACGCAAGGGAATACTTAAGTTGACCAGTTTATTATAAGGACTATTGTACGTCATACAAAGTGAACAGCAGTGAAGGGAAGGGTGGGACAGGGTTTGAAGGTTAGAGCTTCCGTGTTCTTCCCGGGAAGCCACGCTCCTGGCACCCCCATGTGCTCACAACCTTCTTCAAGAGTCTTTGTAGAACTTGGACTCCATTCTCCCACCTACTCCAGAAGTCAATGAGCAGAGAGAACATCCTATCCCTTTAATCCTCACCCTTAAGAGCCATGTTAGCATGACTCAGGAGTGATCAGGCACACCCCGCCACTCATGAAATCCCCAGTGTTTTAGGCGCTGCATTAGAAGAACTAGGACAAAGGCCAAACATATTCGTGCTATTACACAAGCAGTAGAGGCAGGATTCACCGTGCAGCTTGCTCATGTGCCGTAGTCTTGCTCTCCCATTACAAGATCCCAGGGTAGTTGAGGGTGGCCGGAACAGTAAACAAGATCTGCTGTGTGTACAGCGAGGGCTTCACTCAATAGAGCAGTAGTTCATCGTGGCCGCTTTTTGACATCTTTAGTTCCTTCCGAAATCCAGAACAGCATTAATTTGAAAAACCAAATTGTATGTAGATTAAGAGTCACTTTCATTCTGATCCTAGCTATTGTCATCAGCTTACTCTTTAAGAGCTTCATCCTTTCAACATCTTAGCCAATTTCAGAACACACAAATGCCAGAATTCTTTTCTATAAAGAAATGCTTGTGATGATTATAGTCTGAGATTTGAGGATTCAAATTCAAGCTGTCTAGAATTCTATTTCCTAGTATTTTTACTCTGTCTGATCCAAGAGATTCTTGATATTCTCTTTGTATTCATGATTGACTTCTACTTTGTCTTAATATATGCTTTCATGAGACCAGGTGAAAATAGATCTTTAACACTCATCTTTGTGTGTGTGTGTGCGCGCGTGCACATACGGGAGGTCAGAGGACAGGTGGGAGTAGCTTCTTCCCTTCACCATGTGTGTCCAGGGGATGGAATCAGTCACCAGCTGAGCCACCTTACTGCCCCCTTCTTTGCTAGGATGGCAGGCCAGTGAGCAGCAGGGACCCACCCGACTCTCCCCTTCTGCCCGAAGGTCACAAGTGCACACAGCACACCTGGCTCTCAGGTGGGCGCTGAGATCTGAACTCAGGTCTTCATGCTTGTGCGGTGAACACTTTGCTGACTCAGCCGTCTCCGTAGCAACGTGTGAGAACGCTGCTCAGCCTTTACACCTTAATCTTTTTGTCTTTTTCAGGAAATTGAAAAGATTTTCAGTAACATTTCAGATATCCATGAATTGACTGTGAAACTTTTAGGTTTAATTGAAGACACGGTAGAAATGACAGATGAAAGTAGTCCTCATCCGTTGGCCGGAAGCTGTTTTGAAGATTTAGCAGAGGTAAGTGTACAGAACACTTCTAATTGCATTAAAGTTCTAAAAGTCATATCAAGAAATTAATAATACATTTTTGTGAAATTAGAAGGCACTGCTGACCGCTGTAAAACTCATGGAGGTTCAGTTGTGTTGCTAGTGGCGCTGCGAGCAGCTTTGAACCTAGCACCTGATGGCGCAGCCTCGGCAGCTAGGACTGCAAGGGTGTGCCGTGCCCGGCCTCCGAGACTGCCCGTACAGGGCCCTGATGCTAGCATCTTGTGAAAGCTCGTATACTAGAGAAATAGCTAAGTGTGACTAGTGCTGGTACCAAGGACATCTAAGGGGTAGGAAATAGTTTGTTGGTATTGTTCTTTAGCTTTTGTGGCTTTTAGACTTCATTTTCAAAAATCGAAAGTTTTGCTACTATTTTTCCAAAGTAAAATCTCATTTTGTTCTTTTAAATGATTGTAAAATGATACACGTTTTTGTAAAAGTGTTCAAGATTAAATAGAAAGGTGGCCACTATAACTTACAATATATCCTTTTTTAAATTATTTATTTTATGTGTGTGGGTGTTTTGTCTGCGTGTCTGTCTGTGCACCACGCGCATGCAGTATCCAAGGAGATTTTCATTCTGTCATACTTTCCGTGTTCATAATACGCATATTGTGTGTATTATGTACATGTACATGCATATATGCATGTGTGTATACACATATATACATACATATATTTCAATGTAATTTTTAAGTATAAGCATATAAATATATAGGGCTTGCAAGATGCCTAAGCAGGTAAAGGTGTTGCCCTGAGCCTGGCAACCTGTCTGATCCCTCAGACCCACACCGTCGGAAGAACTGAGTCCACAAGCTCACGGCAGCACGTGCACACAAATAATTACAAATTTAAGTACTATAGCTATATTCCTGTTTGTGTATTATATATATATATTATATATGAGCACATGAATTGTTCTCACATTTCCTCCTTTTAGAAAACATCTTTGCATGCTCACTGGTCGTTTCCCCTGTGGAAATTAGGTCTTTAAAAGTGTTGCTTTTAGATTTCATATATGAAAATCAGCCACTGTCATAATCTCTGAAAGTAGAGATCACTTTTATTGTGTTCATTTTGTTACAGAGCATCAGTTGGCCTCTGTTTCTATTTTTTGAGACAGAATCTTGCTGTGTGTCCCATACTGACTTTGAACTTTCAGTCCTCCTATGTCAGCCTCCGAACTGGCATTATAGGCCTGAGCCCAGTGCCTGGCTAGCCTTTGTTCTTAATAAAAATATTTTATATTTTGATATTAATTTATGGTCTCATTAACTTGCTATGCCCTAAAAGGTACTTTGCTTCTAAAAATGCTGTTGTTTTTATTTTGAATATAAAGTAAATAACATTTGAAATTTTAACCACTTTTTTATTACATTTCTTTGTGTGCATATGTGTTTGTACATGCATGCATATGTGTGTATGATGTGGAGGTCAGAGAACAATTTGCAGGAGTTGTTTCTGTCCTTTCTACCCTGTGGGTCCCAGGAATCGGTCACGTCATCAGGGTTGGCAGCAAGTGCCTGTACCTGCTGTGCCAGCCCACTGACCTCATTTTAGTTATTTTTAAATGTGTAGTTCAGTAAGTGATTCAGAGGTTGTAACTCAGTTCTTAATATTATATGATCATGACCACTGCCTAATTCCAAAACTATTTCATCATCTGAAATGCAAACTACTAATGAGCAATAATAGCATCCTTTCTCCCCTCCTCCCCGGCCCCCAGCTCCTGGTAACCACCCATCTCCTTCCACCTCTGTAAATTTGCCTATAATTTAAATAAGTGGTTTCATCTGATATTTGTCCTTTCTGGCTGTTATTTTATTTAGCACAGTGCTATAAGGCTCACTGTGCGAGGGTACGTTCCAGGACATTGTTCCTTTCTTCGGGTGAGTGATGTCCTGACTGTGCCCCGCCCATTTAGAACGCCCCTCACCTCAGGTCCAAAGTCCAACATGTTCTGAAATCCAGCACTCTGAACTTGGGCTAAGTAATTTTGGCTTTAAGGACATTTTGGATTCAGAGACTAGAGGTGCTTAACCGGTAAAGTCTATATAGCTATTCCAAAGCCCAAAAACTCTAAAATCTGAAACTCTTCTGTGTCCCGAGCATTTCTGAAAAGGAGTGCACAGCCCGTGTGGTGTTCTGTCTGCCCACTCATGTGCTGGTGGATGTTTGGATTGCTCTCCTTTATGAATGCTGTTCGGTTCTGTGGTGTTTTCAGTTACGTAGGGGATATACTTAAGTGTGAGGATACTGGATCATGTGGTAAATATATTTATTTTTTGAAGAACTGACAAATTGCTTTTTGCAGGCTGTACTATTTTTACCTCCCTAACAGTAGATGGGAGGTCTGCTTTCTCTGCATCTACCTAGCTAAAACATGTTGGAACTTGCTGCTTTCCACTCCATAAAACAAAACAAAAACCCTTATTCCCTCCCTCTGTTCCCTCCTTCCCTTCCTCCTTTCTTCTCTCTTTTTCTCCCTTCCTTTCTTTAAAAAAAAGTATTTATTTATGTCTATGTGTGAGCACCTGCACTACATGTGTGCCTGATACTTGTGGAGGCCAAAGAGGCTTAAGATCCCTTGAAACTGGAGTTACAGATGGTTGTGAGCTGCCTTGTGGGTGCTAAGAACTGAACCCTGGTCCTCTGGAAGAGTAGCCGGTGCTCTCAACTGCTGGGCCATCCCTCTCCACAGTCCCCTACCTACTTTGTATTCTGAAGGTACGAAAAGGAAATAAATCTCTTGAGTCTAACTAAACTTGAGGATTGTTGACCATTTTTAGATAACTGGAGTTATCTAAGCATCTGAACATTAGACAGCTTAGGCGGTTTCTGTGTTATTGGTTTACTGTGTATTTACTCTTTTCTAAGTTGGAAACTCTAGAGTAGATAAAACTAAGGTATTAATTTTGCTGTCTTTAAAAGTATCGTTCATTAAATTTATTTCAACCTAGGTAAGTTTGCATTTATAACTTTCCTTTGCAAAGAAATGTACTTTAAACTTTCTAGGATTAAAATCTGAGGTTTGATAGTCGGATACCATAAAATCAGCCATTTAGTTTAGGGCTCGTTACTGCTTATCTCTTGTTTAAGGTCCATGATGAATATGTTCCCCTGTGACCATAACTGTTGTTTCCCCTGGAAAATAAAGAAAAAGAGTGGTTAGACCTAATTGGAAACATGAGCAAACTGTTGTTGTTAAATAATCTGCACCATGTTAGTATAAAACATATTTTTCTTAAACCTAATGCCTTACACTTTTTGAAAATAGGAGCAAGCATTTGATCCCTATGAAACATTATCCCAGGATATTCTTTCACCAGAGTTTAATGACCACTTCAGTAAGTTGATGGCCAGGCCTGCAGTTGCTCTACATTTTCAGGTAATCTTGAATTCAGTGTTGTTACTATTTTTATCATGAAATAAGAGAAGAAATATTCTTTATCTTTCTAAGGAAAGTGAAGAAAACCTTTTCATTTGTGCTTCCAACCCTTTTATGTATGTGCGTGTGAATGTGTACGGTGGCTAGGACACAGCTTCAGTTATTGGTCCTTAGGTTCTGCCCAGCTTTTTACTTGAGACGCTCTCCCACCGGCCTGGAATATGCCAATGGCGAGGGTGGCTGGCCAGCAAGAGCACCTGCCTCTCCACCCCCCAAGCACTGGTGCTATAAGCACAGGCTGCTATGGCCAGCTTTTTTTCACACGAATGCTGGGGTCAAACTCAAGTCCTAGTGCGTACAAGAAAAGCAGCCCCTTACCGGAGTTCTTAACATCTGTCCTTAATGTGCATTGAACATGCTTATGACCATGGGCTCTGGAAAGCTATTTCCGTGTCTAGGAGAAAGATTTGGAGAAATCATAGTGCAGAGTAATCTCATATATGACAATGCTTATCTCGCTGTCAGTCATGCAGTTTAAAGTTAAAGAGATGTCTCAGTCTGGAGAGTGCGTGCTGCTGTGGCCGAGAGCTGAGTCGGGTTCCTGCCACCCACGCTTGGGGGCTTGCAACTGCCCACACCTCCAGCTCCGGGGGCTCTGATAACCCCCTTCTGAACTCCATGGGCACACACACACACACACACACACACACACACACACACAATCCCTTTTCCGAAGGAGATAAATACCTTTAAAAGGTATGAGTATTTCTTAGGTAAGGTGAAAGTAAGTGGAGTGAGATAGAATTTGCGATAGTGAGTGACAGCTTCACTCTGCCAACATCTACAAGAGAGGTTCTGCTGGCATATTGTCAGACAAGTCCTTCTACAGAAAATTAGTGGTGCGAAAACTTTAGAATGCACTTGAGCAGCCATTTCACTGCAAATTAGTAAAATAGATGGTCTTTGTAGGCAGCTCAGAAGTATTGACTCTAGCTAGAACTACTAAGCTGACTAATTCAGATCAGTATCGTAAGTAGCTTAACGCTGTGCTAATCCATCACAAAGCTGTAACAGATTACCACACCAGTTGGGTAGCTAAAAAGAAGAAATTTGCTTCTTACTGTTTCAGAGGCTGGGAATTCCAGACTCATGATGCTGGCAGATTCATGTTCTGATGAGGGCTTTTCCTTTGCTTCATAGGGGTCCCATCTCACTAACTGCTTTGCCAGATGGTGGAAGGGACCAACAAGCTCCCTTAGGCCCTTATCAGGTTATCTGCCTCATTCTTGAGCCTAACTGTAAAATTAATGCAACATGAAGTTTTGGAGAACAGGAGCATCCAGACCATCAGTAGCCAATGCTAAAAGAAATTAATCTCATCAGGTCTCCTGACAAGCCCACTCTGGCATGGCTGTTCATTTTGTAAGCAGAATAGCTTTGTCAGTTGAGTTATGTAACAAACATTTTTCATAAATAAGCTAAATCTGAAATTCATTTTCTCACTGGGGAAATATCTTTTAGAATCGTTTATAGTATACAACATCCTTACATTCTTTGTAACTATTTGAACTTACAATATTTCCTTTCACTTATTGGTTGTTGTTTCTTTTTTAAGATAGGTTCTAGATATGTAGCCCAGAACGGCCTGTAGTGTGCAACCATCCTTCCTCGACCTCCCAACAATGGGGTCATAAGTGTATGCCACCTTGACTAGCTCAACCTAAAGTGTACAGAGAGTTTAAGTAGCTTTTAGAAATTCTTTTAGGGTATGTGGAAAGCCAGATGTTTGGGGAATAACTATAGACAACATTGTGAATGTTATTTTGCCACATAACAGATGCAAGAATGTGTGTAATAATGTGCAGGAGGGTAGGGAGGGAAGCTTGGTTTCTAGCACTTTGATTTCACTGGGATGGATGTGCTCAATGTTATCACCTGATAAGTCTGTATCTTGTGTTTTAAATGGTGTCCCTCAGGCACAGCTGCTGTCTCTGGTTTCAGTGATACGCTGTTTCTTTCTACTTTGCAGTCCATTGCTGATGGCTTTAAAGAGGCGGTTCGCTATGTCCTTCCACGTCTAATGCTGGTGCCAGTGTACCATTGTTGGCATTACTTTGAATTATTAAAGGTAAGGCAAAAGCTTCCTGTAACCAAGTTGTCAGATAAGCAGTTAATAATTTTATCTAGCCAGCCTTTGGTGGCGAACGCCATCCTCAGCAACACAATGATTCCAGGACAGCCAGAGTTACAACAGAGAAACCCTGTCTCGAAAAAAAAGGAAAAAAAATATCCATAGCGCTCAAATTTTTCATCTATTTTTATTAAGAAAGACTCTAAATTTTATTTTATGTGCGTGTCTTTCTTGCGTGTATGTATGAGTACTACGTGTGCACCTGGCGTCCAGGAAGGCCAGGAGAGGGCAACAGATCCCTGGACCTGGAGTCACAGATGGCCCTGAGCAGCCATGTGGATGCTGGGAACTGAACCTAGGTCTTCTGAAAGAAGAGCAAGCGTTTTTAACATCTGAACCATCTCTCTGGCCCGGAGAAAATCGTTTTGAAGTCTTCATGAAGTACAATATTCTTCATCTCTTGGTATAGACCAACGACACATAATTGTGTGTGTGTGAGAGAGAGAGAGAGAGAGAGAGAGAAAAGAATGAGTGAATTGGTTTTGTTTTTTTAGACAGGGTCTCACGTAGTTGGGGCTGTCCTTGAACTTACTGTGTTGCTGAGTTTGGCCTTGAAGTCCCGATGCTCCTAAGGGCTGAGATTGCAGACATGCTCTACATATGCAGCATAAGCAATGATTCTCTGCTCTGATTTCCTGACTAGCCCCTAGCCTTACTCGCATCGGCTAAGGGTCCTTTCATGGTTAACTTTAGCAAAGGTGACCCCAAGGTGGATCAGGCCAGCATAGTCAAAGCTGTCTTGCTCTTTCTTTAGATGTGCAGTAGCAATGGAGGGAGCCTCGCAGCCACCCATCCAGGGTAGAAGCAAGGATTTTAAAATGTTAGAGGACAACTGTAAGCTAATGACGGGATTATTAAGACTTTAACTTTTTAGGAATCCAAATAAACATTCAGGCCTCCTCATGAAGTCTGCACCCTCTCAGGAGTACCTTACACACCCGAGTCTCCAACAGTGAGACGTCCGTCATCAGGCTGTTAGTACACAAAAATGATGAACGCCAGGGACTTACTGGGTAACGAACACCGTAAAGATGTATTCTCGAGGAAATGTTCATTAGAAACCACCAAGTAATTTCTTTGCCTAGATGTCTAAAAGACATTTGTAGAACTAGTCTAGTATTATTAACCATGGAGTCACTGGAGAAAGTCTAAACAGGTAATCTAAACCAGTAATTTGGGGTCCTAAAGATAGGCACAAAATGATCAAGCAGAAAGCTTGCTTCACTTGAAGAGCAAAAAAAAAATTGGGAAAGAAAGCTTTCTTGAGCAAGCTGTATTGGGATTATATCAGCCGAAGGCAGCGAAGTGGAAATAGGCAGAGGTGCATGCTCAAGCGCTCTGGAGTCAGGAAAATTGGTAGCACTAGGGAGAGAGTGAGAATGGGTGGCTGCCAAAAGCTCTGCCTTACTCTCCGGCTTTGTAGCAGTCCTGCTCTACGAGGGAACAGACACCGCCTGAGGCACTGCCGTGAGGGATGACCAGCAGACAGAAACCCTGTCTGCCTAAGAAGCCACAAGCTCCGATCTTTAATCTTAATTAACACGCAAGTAAGAACAAATAGAAACAAATGGAAAGAAAAGTCACAGAAAAAAGATGCTTCAAACCACAAAAGATTCCAATGACTACAGAAAACGTCATTCAAGGGCCAGTAATCATATATTTAAACTCATTACTAATGAGAGAATACAAATTAAAACCACAGCCAGTACAGGAGCATCAGATGACAAATGTAAAGGCTTGAGGACAAACAGGCAACATGGACTAACGTGCATTCTGGTGACAGTGTAAGCTGTACAGCCAACTTCGGAAACAGTTTGACATTACTAAGTTGGAACGCGTACACTCCGACAGTTTCACCTGTGAGTGCATACTCTAGAGAAATGCATGCATGTGTACCAAGAGATATGTACAGGCTAAAGGTACTTGCCATCAAACCTGGCCTCTTGAGTTTGATCCCCAGGGCCCACATGGTAAGGAGAACCAGTTTCTGCAAATTGTCTCTGCCCTCCACACATATGCCTTGCCGCTCTCAGGCAAAAAAGGGTATGTCAACATCACTGGCTTATGAGTAACTTTCCATTCCCTTTACGGCGGGGATCCCACGGTCCAGTGACTAGGTATTAACAAGGGGAGCCCGAGAGTTACAGCGCCTCAAAGAAATGATGTCATCCAGGAGCTGAGGAATTAGAGCACGGGGAAGGAGAGAGCTGACTCCCACAGGCTGGCCTACACTTTGAGAATGATTTGTGATATAGAGATATTTCAAAAATATT
This sequence comes from Cricetomys ansorgei, assembly GCA_026225945.1. Classification (NCBI taxonomy): domain Eukaryota; kingdom Metazoa; phylum Chordata; class Mammalia; order Rodentia; family Nesomyidae; genus Cricetomys; species Cricetomys ansorgei. The sequence goes on along the minus strand of JAMJFZ010002089.1, from coordinate 11,681 downwards.
TTCAAAGCTGTTCGGCAGCGATCCCCTCCTCTGTGAGAAGTGAAGCGGGTAGGGTTGGGGGATGGCACACACACAAAATGGAGTTTGGAGCAAAGTGTTAAAATCAGAAACTCCAGTGCACAAGAATTTCTTTTGTTACTTTTGCAACTGTTCTATAAGTTAGCATTGTTTCAAAAGAAAAAAAAAACTTAAGAGGAAAAGTATTTTTGAAAGGACCTTCAACAATTTCATGGTGTGTTGGAGGCTAAATGCACCAGTTGGGTGAGGAGGCCTGAGGCCACTGTGCAGAGAGCTCATGGAGATGTGAGAGAGCTTGGCTCACTTGAGCTAACTCTCACTGCGAGTTCTGTGTCAGCTCTAGAGGCACAGAGGCATCCTTTCAGACCCCCGAGGAGAAGCAGCCTGGGTACTCATTAGCTGACATTTAAGTCTCACTCCTGTGTATGCCTGTACCTCAGCAGACAAAGGCTTACCTAGATACAGCCCTGGAATCCATCCCCAGTGCCGCATTCTCTCCGTTTATCGCAGTGTTAGAAATCAAAGAAACCCTTCGCAGTTCCTGAACTGAGACTATAAAACATCCATTGTCTTATGTTTTCACTACTGGGAAACCCTAACTCTCCTGATAGTTTTTTTGCTTGACAAGCTTGTAATTATTTTATGACCTTTTGAAGATAACATGTAAAAGAATTTGCTTGAATAGGCTTAGGGAGAAGGGAAATTTGGTAGCTTTATGACTGAATTTAGGACAGTTCCAATTTTGGTAGAATTTCTCTGCTACTGATAATTGGAGATTTTAATTAATAAAAATAAAAGCCTATAATAGATATTTTATGTCATCAACATTCATCTTTATTTAAAAAATATTTTTATTTATATTTATGTGTGTACACACGCACACACGCACACCGCACTATGTAGCTCTGACTGTTCTAGAACTCACAGAATTCTGCCTGTCTCTGCCTCCCGAGTGCTGAGAATAAAGGTATGTGCCACCACGCCCAGCTATGAAGAGCTGAGTAACCTTTTTGTTAGAAATCTCTTTTTAATTTTGACTTTTTATGGTATGTTTTGCCTGCATGTGTGCCTGTGCACCATTATGTTGCCTACAAAGGCAAAAAAGGGTGTTGAGTCCCCTGGCAGTGGAGTTTCACATGGCTGTGAGCGGCCATGTGGAGTGCTCTTCATCCCGGGGCCATCGCCCCAGCCCGAGAAGTCTTTTACATAAGCAAAGGAAGAAATTCTGCTGATAACGTTCACCTTAAAATTGAGAACTGAGCCTTTTTCAAACTTTTTCGGTGGGATTTTGATTTTTTTTTGTTCATTACCTTTTCAGTGTTTATTCATTAAATAGAGATTAAGACATCGCTTCTAACGCAGCCATTTAAATTGCTTTCACTGTTAATCTTTTGGTGGCAAGATTTTTTTAGGTGTCTTTGGAAAACCCATCGTCTCTGTTCTAAATAGGGGACAGTTCTTAGCACTTAAGTGAACGGTGCTGGGCCAGGTCTGTAAGCAGCACCCACACAGTTTCCTCTTAACTCCTTGAAATATGGGGAAAATCTAAATATTATCACAAATTGTTCTGATTTAAGATCATGAAATACATTTGAGTGTTTAAACTTTTCTGAAGTGATAATCTTCTTATAGTTGTTGAATAAATATACACCTATATTTACACAATTTCTGTATACTACATATGTAGTAAGTACTTGCTCTCTATCAAAAGATTAAAGTATTGTCATATAATCTAATATAAATTACTTTATCTTAAGGTAATTTTTTTCCTTTCTTAGAGAGTTTTTTTCTTCTGAGAGAGATATAAAAGAAAATTTTCAACAGATAAAGCCAACATTTGAAGGATTAACAAATTACTTGAAAATTTTTATTTCTTAGGGTTATTAAAATTTAAAATATTAACCTTGATGGTTTCTTGATACCATCTTGATAGAGTGGTTGAATTTAATGATGTAAAACAGCACACTCTTACAGAAGATCTGGTCTCAGTCTCCAGCACTCTCGTGATGTTCACATTCAGCAGCAACTTCAGTTCCTTTCCCAGGGCTACCAGCCGGAACGGAGTGTCCAGACACAGGAACCTACCGGAGAGGCTGCATATGCAAACCACAGCACTAAACACATTTAATTTAAAGATGATAATTGCCACTGTAACTGCAAAGAAGATGCGCATGGAACCAAGCAATGTAATTTTATCTTTCCCCCCTTAGCAGCTGAAAGCATGCAGCGAAGAGCAGGAGGACAGAGAGCGTCTGAACCAGGCTATCACCGCCCTCATGAATCTCCAAGGCAGCATGGACCGGATTTACAAGCAGCACTCCCCCAGACGCAGACCTGGGTAATTCTAGACTGCTCCGAATATGAGTGTTCATGCGCCCTACTGTGCGACACCCATCCCACGTGGGATTTAGAGTGAGGCTGCATTCTTGAAAGTCACGCTTGTCTCTACATTACCAAATTACCACTATTATCACGTTAGGGTATATGTAATCAACTCAAGTATGTATTTAATGAAATTTTACATAATTTTCTGCAGGCAATGTGGGATTTTTTCTATGATTTTAGTTCTTACATCTCTGGGAATGAAATAGCTACAGCACTTTGACAGTAGAGAAATTGAGCCATTTGGTATTCGGGAGCAGGGCTGGAAGAAAATAATTGTTATAATTTAATCTTTAGATATTTCAGCTTTTGGGTGCTGGGTTTTCAAACCCAGGGCTCTTTACACACAAGACCTATGCTCAGTCTCAGAGCTGAATCTGGCAACTCAGCGTAAGACGCTTGTTATTTGCTCTGGTATTACATAACAGTTATCACTGGATAAGCCGGATTTACTTTGCTTTATTTTTTAGGGATCCTGTTTGCCTTTTTTATAATCGTCAATTAAGAAGCAAGCACCTGGCTATCAAAAAAATGAATGAAATCCAGAAAAACATAGATGGGTGGGAAGGCAAAGATATTGGACAGTGTTGTAACGAGTTCATTATGGAAGGGCCATTGACCAGGATTGGCGCTAAACACGAAAGGCATATCTTTCTCTTCGACGGCTTAATGATTAGCTGTAAGCCTAACCATGGCCAGAGCCGACTTCCCGGTTACAGCAGTGCAGAATACAGATTAAAAGAGAAGTTTGTCATGAGGAAAGTTCAGATCTGTGATAGAGAGGATGCCTGTGAATACAAGCACGCTTTTGAGTTAGTGTCCAAGGATGGGAACAGCGTGATGTTTGCTGCTAAGTCCGCTGACGAGAAGAATAACTGGATGGCAGCCCTTACTTCCCTTCACTACCGAAGCACCCTGGACAGGATGCTGGACTCTGTGCTGTTGAAAGAGGAGAATGAGCAGCCCCTGAGGTTACCGAGTCCAGACGTGTACCGCTTTGTGGTGAAAGACTCCGAGGAAAACATCGTTTTTGAAGACAACTTGCCAAGTAGAAGTGGAATCCCCATTATTAAAGGAGGGACTGTGGTGAAATTAATTGAAAGACTGACATATCACATGTATGCAGGTATGTGAAACACTCGTTCACCCAGCATCTAGGACCTGATGGCTGAAACAGCACGTCAGAGTTGACGGGGAAATGGAGCGCCTCCCCACCCAAAAAAAAAAAATGAGAAACCAAAAGGACTAAATAATTAATTGAATGTGTCATTAGTTCTACTGACTAATAAGTGTTCATAAAATGTTTATTTGTAAAGTTAAATTTGAAAATAATCCTTATTCTCATTTATCAAGAAATGGATTAGGCCGAGCACTTGGGAGGTAGAGTGGAGACAGGAAGATAAGGAGTTCAAGGCCATCCTCAGCTGCATGGCCATTCTTGAAGCCAGCATGGGCTACACGAGACCTTGTCTCTACAGAAAAGAAAAGGAGAACAAAGAAGGAAGGAAGGGGAAAGAAATATTACATCTGTCAGGAGAAGCCGCACTGGGAGGCGCCCAAAGTTAAAAAAATAAAGAGGAAAGAAAGGAAAAATGTGGGACTTTGAGTTAACTAAAACGGACAAATTAAACATGAGATCTGTTCTTCGCTCTCCTTTTTCAGATCCCAATTTTGTTCGTACTTTTCTTACTACGTATCGCTCCTTTTGTAAACCACAGGAACTGCTGAACTTACTGATAGAACGGTAAGAAAGACTTACTTCACTCCTGTTAACATCTTCCAGGAATGCTCGGTAGTTCTTGAGTGTGACTTGCCTGGTGTTACTCTAGCAATGAGACTGCTCTCTTCCGCCAGCCTGCCAAGCCTCTGCTGCGAGGGCTGTCTTCAGCACGCAGCAGGCTTTACGTGGGAAACAGAAAATCATCCTTAAAGAATAAAAGCTATGTGTTTTAATAAAGTTTACTTTGTTCCTTTAAGATGCTTCTTTACCTTTATATAGTAAACTTGTTATGATAAATTTCAGACTATATCCGAGAGTAGATAGAAGACTACACTGAGCCCCTTTATCCCTCGTCCAACTTCAGTAACCACTGGCATCTCATACTTGCTACAGGTTCAATCACCCTCCCTCCAGAACTGTTCTTAGGTAGATTATAGGACACAGAGTTTATCTAAATATTTCTCTAAAAGACAGTGTCTCTTGAAAGTCTTTAAAATTCATGTGTTATTGAGCCTAAAAATTAACGATTCCTATATTATTAATTTCTAAATACGGATATTTGAACTGAAACTTGTATTATATTTTTAAATAGCATTTTAAATGCTTTATAGTTTAAAATATAAAATGTGAACCTTTTCTGTGATGATCAGTGCTACCTATAAAACTTTTTTTTAAAATAAAAATAATACAGGGACTAGAAAAATGACCCAGAGGTTAACAGCATGTGACTGTTCTTCAAAGGACCCAAGCTCGGTTCCCACAACCACGTTGCCTGTGACTCCAGCTCCAATGCCTCTGCACACCACCTGCTGCCACATGGCCACCCGCACACCACACACAATAAATAATCATAATAAAAAATTCTCTTAAAAAAAAAAGGAATAACAAACCTTGGTACCAAACAGCCAGAGACTGTTTTTTATGTGCATGGTTTCTTACGGGGGGTGAAACAGTAATTGTGCTTTCTACGTGGTGATAGAAAAGGGATTGCTTAGCCAAAACATTCTTCCCGCTGGATTCAAAGTCCTTTTCATTTATGTACGAACAAAATTCTCCTCTTTTTATTTTGTTCTTAGGTTCGAAATTCCAGAACCAGAACCCACTGAGGCAGACAGATTGGCGCTAGAGAAAGGCGAGCAGCCAATCAGTGCGGATCTGAAAAGATTTCGCAAGGAATACGTCCAGCCTGTGCAACTTAGGTTTGACCCAAATGCCAAATTCTAAAAATACGTTTACTGTGTAGCACACACACAAGTTCTTAGCTCTTAACTCAAACCCTCTGTTACTAGCTTTGCTTCAGTCAAGTTTCCTTATTCCTTTCTCCATAAAGATGATTTTTAAATAAATAACCCTAAAGTAGTTTATATAATGCTATTCGTAATCATCTGTGTATGCCATGTGATGGGTTATGTTTATGCACCGAGATACCTATTTGTTTCAGTTTTTTGTCTGTACCTGTAGTTTGCATGCATGTGTGCATGCATGTTTACATGTGTGTGGCACATGTGTGTGCAGGTTCATGTGTATGTGGAGCCCCAACATTGACATGTGTGTCCTTCTTGATTGCTCTCTATTTATTGAGACAAGCGAGGGCAGCTAGCCAACTTTCCCAGGGATTCTCCTGCGTCTGCTCCGCAGGAGATCTGCTGGGACTATAGAGAGCCACGCACGAGCTTGCCTACTCTCAGCCTTCCCCCATTTTTCCCCTCCACACCCCGCTATTGCTAATAACTGTGGCTCTTTCACAGTGTATAGCGTCTGTGGAAGCTGGAGCTCTTTTCTGCCTCAAAATATATAAACATTTGATACTTTAAGAAATCCTCATAATAGTGAAAGTATGTTTAATTACGGTAGCTATAAGTTGCTAGATATGTTTACTGTTTGCCAGTAGTTACCCGTTAGTGCTTTATCTTTCCTGTCTTATCCTTACAACACCATCTTTTTTGTAATTCTAGGGATACCGCATAATTTTATGCCTATTTTATATATAGGGAAATAAAAAACTTAGCAAGATAAAGTAATTTGAAATAGTTTATATAAAGGGAATGGCAAGGTAGGGTTAAAACCCACGTCTGACTTCCTCAGCCAGCATGTTCTGTTTTACTTTGTTTTTCTACTAAGCACTGAGAATTTGAAATTCCTTGGACTAGTGCCTATGAGCCCAGATGAGAACTAAGCATCTACTTCTTCCCTCCGACCCGGGTTACCAGACTAGTCGTATATACAAAGCCTTTTTTGCTATGAACGCCATGCACTTGGTTGCCATTGATAATAACTTGCAGTTTGGGAACTGAGTTTGTTAATTATTTATTTTCCACACTGATTACCACAAATAAATGCAATCTCGGGTGGGTGACTGCTCCTGGCTGTCCTAACGTGGCTCTCCTTGTACAAGCTGTGCTTGCTTACCCATCAAAAGCAGAAACGTCATAAAGTTTTCCTGAGAGCTGTGATGCATTTGTACTGATCTACATTCAAATTAAGTCCTCATGTGAGACCTGCCTTTATGGGATTGCTGTTTGGAGGAAGAAAATGATCTTAGTCATGTAGATTTTCTGTGTTCTTGTTTTTATACTTATATCATACTTACAAGGAAAAACAAAACTGACTGCTGTAGTCTTACGGTACCACGACCTACGGTTTCATTGCTGAAAGGGAGATGGAAGTTGTATCTGCTGCTCCACGTGGAGTGTTTCAGTGGCTTACAAACATACACTCTCATGCATTATCAGGAACAGCAGGGCTGGTATCACAGGCCTGCGATCTCAGACGCGTAGAAAGCTAGTTAGGGAGATCACAAGTTCAAGGTTGGCCTGGGCCACGCAGCAAGTTTAAGACCATCCTAGGCAATTGAGTGAGACCCCATCTCAAATAAAACATAAAGACGTGGCTGGGGAAAATGTTTAGTGATAGAATACTTCCTAACATGCTTGAGGCCCTGGGTTCAGTCTCAGTAAAATAAAATACATTCATGCATAGTAGAGATTAGGTCAGGTAGTTAGGGAGACATCTTAAGAGAGGTAAAATTTAAGATTATCCTAGAAGAATGTGTAGGACTTAGACACACAGAAAGGTGGCCAGAGACACTAGTCATTGGGAACAGTGAGACAAAGACAAACCCGAGAACGGCGTGCAGAGGAAACAGCTGTGGGGACTGACGTCAGCGGGTGACAGCGGTGCGGTGAGAGCAAGCGTGGTCGAGAGGCCTCGGAACACCAGCTCAGACCTGTCCCGTGAGCAGTGGGGGCTTGGGAAAGTGCAAGGTAGTTTTTCAACAGTTTTCTGATACACAGAGAGTTTAGAGAGTCTATAGTGGCCGTCCATAAAACCACGTAGACATACTGTTGGAATTTTACTGTGCTCACATCACATACACTTACTACTGCCATTCCATTACTCGCCTACGTTTTAGATATGTTTTCAAGTACATACTTCTTAATACTTTAACTTGTGCACCCTGAATGGTTTAATACTTACTTGTTTCTTCTAAACACACATCTTAAATGTACTTTAAATTGTAACAGACACATTTCGGGAGGGAGGTTTGGTTTTTCTGAGACAGGGTTTTCTCTAACTCTGGCTGTCCTGGAACTCCATCTGTAGACAGGCTGGCCTCAAAGTCTGCCTCCCAGCGCCGTGATTAAAGGCTTGCACCGCTACACCCGGCAAAATGCATACATGTTTTTAGCACACCTCGGGAATGTCCTCTGTGCCCTCTCTAGTAAGACTGTGTTTCAGGCGCTGTTCTGCTTCCATAGACTAGTTTCCTCTGTTTCAGAATTGCATTTAAATGGGTCTTCATTGTTTCCATGTCAGACCTCTTTCATTTCACACACTTCTGAGATTGATCCATGTTGCTTATGTCAGTACTTCTTAAAGTTACTGATGGAAATTTTCGTGGTGTAAACATACCAATTTCCTTATTCATTTTTTCTATGGGAAAACAAGTGGATGTTTTCCAATCTTTATTATGACTAAAACTACTGTGAACTTGATCATAAATCTTACTGACTATTCATACTTGTACAGCACAGAATCTGTTCAGAACTTTTTGCCTGTTTTACTGAATTGTTGATCTTTTATTTTTTAACTAAGGTGTAGGGGTGAACTGAGCAGGTTTCAGTCTACTGCATTTTGTCAGAAAACATGTTTTGCACATACTTTCTTCCACTTAGTGGCTAGCCCATTAGTTTTTTCACTGATGTTTTGATAAGCTGAACTTTTAGTTTTGGTAAAATCTGATGGTGGGCTTTTTCTTTCAAATAACAGCTTTAGAGTTATTGGAGGAAGTGTAACTATTTGAATTGATCTAAACATAAACTAGAAGCTAACGGTTCTGTTGTTGTTTTATGAAATTCTCCTGCCACTTGTGTTTTCCTCACCGAGGCTCCTCCACCTGGAGAACGGCGCTTGCCCATGGTGTGTGTGTGTGTGTGTGTGTGTGTAGACGGGGTACGGTTCTTTATGGCATCTCTCCTGTCTTGGGGTACACAGTAAGCCAGCACGAGAACACACAGGAACTCGGGGAACACGCGTCAGGGGTGGTCTGTACAGATGATTAATTACACTTGCAATCTCACAAGAGTCGCCTTGTGATGTCACAGAACAAGTGCTCTGTCCAAAGTCACGCTTGACCCTGGGGTAGACTATGAGACTGTAGGCTGCTTTGTAGTCTACGAGAGATGACAGCAGTCGAATTCAAAGTCAGATACACTAAATACTAATCTTCCATTATATGTGGAAAACATATCAACATTTATATCTTTAAATAATCTTCAGGAGGCTGGGGAAATGGATCCGTCCATAAAGTGCTTGCCATGTAAGCATGAAGACCTGGGTTCAGTCCTCAGCACCCATGTAAAAATCTCAGTATGGTAGTATGTACCTGTAGCCCAGCACTGGGGAGGTAGAGACACAGGATCCTGGGAGCATGCTGGCCAGACAGTCTAGCTTACTTGGTGAGCTCCAGATCCAGCAGGAGACTTTGCTTCTAGTAATGGTGACGGCACTAACAGTGCTGTGGAGCAGTGATCGAAGAAGACACATGGTTTTGACTTCTGGCCTACACACACACATTACACACACACTACACACACACCACACACACACACTACACACATACATACACTACACAAACACTACACACACACACGCACACACACACACATACACACACACACTACACACACACATACACACACACCACACACACACTACACACACACACACACACACACACTACACACATACATACACTACACAAACACTACACACGCACGCACCACACACACACACATACACACACACTACACACACGCACTACACACACACACAACACACACACACTACACTACACACACACACACACACACACTACACACACATACATACACTACACAAACACTACACACACACACACACACACACACACATACACACATACTACACACACACACTACACACACACACATACACACACACACCACACACACACTACACACACACACACACACACACACTACACACATACATACACTACACAAACACTACACACACACACGCACACACACACACACACATACACACACACACTACACACACAGACACACACACACTACACACATAGACACACATATACACACACTACACACATACTACACACACACACTACACACAGACACACACACACACTACACACACATTACACACACACTACACACAGACACACTACACACACATATACACACACACTACACACACACACAGACACACACACACACACACTACACACATACATACACTACATACACACTACACACAGACACACACACACATACACACACATATACACACACACTACACACACACACTACACACATACATACACTACACAGAGACATTACACACACACTACACACACATTACACACACAGACACACACACTACACACACATTACACACACACACTACACACACTACACACAGACACACACATACTACACACACACTAAACACATACATACACTACACACACACTACACACAGATACACACACACTACACACACATATACACACACACTACAACACACAGACACTACACACACACACAGACACACACAGACACACATGTCTTTTCAGTTTAAGAACTTAAAAATGTGTTTTGTACTGTAGAGCATGTTTTTTTTTAAAAATATGAATAAAGAAAATGCCCATTTTCTTAACGTATTGGATAAAAAAAGCACAGAAATGAGGTTTTATACTTTGAAATATTTTTAAACTATCAATTTAGTGCACAGTCTGAAAAACAACCCTTTTCATATTGAACCATATATAGTATTGAGTATAGATAAGAAGTTTTAAGTCTTGTATTGTCTTCGTATATGAAATTTGCCGTGTCATCAGAAAAGTGGGAGACGCTCACCTGAACACTTAGGTCTCACTAAATGTTTCTTTCCATTTTATCAGGATCTTAAATGTTTTTTCGCCACTGGGTTTGAACATCATTTTTATGACTTTGAAAGAGACTTGGAATTGCTTGAAAGACTAGAATCCTTCATTTCAAGTGTAAGAGGTATATTATTTAAAGGCTTGATTGAATCTTCTGTTGTACATGAGTTCACTTTAGAAATTCTGTGACTTTTAGTTAAATAATAAACTTAGGATGATTGCTGTCTGCTCTAAAAAATACTCATGTGTTTAGCACCGCCTGCAGTCAGAACCTGGCCTTCTCAAATGGTTGTTGCTCATCTGTGTTTTCCTGCAGGGCTGGGGCTGGAGCACAAGGTCTCCGGATACTAGGCATCTCCTCAGCTACCCTTGGAAGTTTGGGGAATACTTCTTTTAAAGAAGTTAAAGACTTTTAAAAATAAATTTATGATATTTAGGGGCTATCCTGCTGCTGTTTCAGAGGACCCAAGTCTCATTCCCAGCACCCATCATGCTGTTCCCATCTGCCTAAACTCCAGCTCCAGGCTATCTGATGCCCTCTTGCCTCTGTGAACACCCAAAAACACATAGTGTACACACACATACACACACAAACTATCTTTAAAAAAAATGACATTTTATGTCACCTAAAGTTTGCCATTCCTTCAGCTATCTTGTTATTTCCTTTTGGACCATTAACACTGAAAAAAATAGTATTTACTTCTGGAAAGGTATTCCAGGAAATTCTTTCTGCACTGACGAGACTAAGAGTTTCCTACTTGAAGTTTCAGAATCACGGCCTATGAAATGAAACTCCAGGACACAATAATTAAACATACAGATGTTATCAAAATGTGTATTATCGAATAAAACACATTGTGTTTTAACGAACAGTGTAAGGAATTGCTAAAAATAACATAGCAAGCCTAGTTTTCTCCATGTCCTGCTTGCTCTTCTTTTCAAAAAAGAGGAAACAAATGTTTTGGTTCACGGTTTCAAAGGTTTCAGTCTGTGCTTGTCTGGCCCTTGTTTTAGGGCTGTGATTTGAAAGAATACCAAAGCAGATGGTGAAATAGAAATAGAAGCTGTTCACCTCATAGCAACCAGGAAGCAAAGAGCTTACTTGATCTTTAA
>JAMJFZ010002088.1:0-80370 GCA_026225945.1 Cricetomys ansorgei | reverse complement strand
GGCCTTAGATGAGAACAATGGTCGTTCTAATGGTGTCTGCCAGCCAAGATTTTCATGTTAAAAGCTTCGGATTGTGTAGATGCTAAAGGAGGGACTTTACAGGGCTCTCCCTCAACCTAAGCACCTGATAAGGAAGACCTTGTGCAGGGACTTTCCTGGTTGGTAAAATGGCATCATGTCAGCCAGCTGAAGTTGGGGGTTGGTGCACTGTGAAGATTCTATTCCAATGCTTTGCGGCCTCTGTATTGGTTGGCAGTGACTCCTTTCAATAAAATCCCTAGAGGTCACATGCTAGGGAGAGTTCTTGAAGCAGATCAGAGGATAAGAAGCTGAGCTTCTAAGTCAACCAAGTGAGGCCACACCCAGTGCCTTGGCTGTCCAGGTTTTCCATCTCAGAAGTGTCATGGCTCTATATTGATATGTGTCGATAATAATAATATCAATAAGTAATACTTTAACACACATAGCTGTGTTTTCGAGTTTGTTTTCTGTAAGTAGATCTACCCCAACCATGGCCTTGACTTTGAGATCACCCTGACCCACCCTGATCACCCTCCCAGATCCACCCTAAATACATGGCCACCACATCGTGTTTTGGGGATGTTTCATTAAGTCCTTATTATTCCTTTGAATCACTCTATAAAACCTGCACATGATTTTACAACTTAAAGGGGACAAAGAAAATGACTGGGGCTCTGGGAGATCCAAAACTCAGTGCCAAGATCTGGGATAGTCCCCCCAAAGGAGCAAGTCTTAGGTGCACTTGAAAGGTAATGAGGAGACCAGAATATCAGACTGTCACTAATTACAGATTGCCAGTAAGGGAGAGGTCCCAGAAGGAGAGCAAGTTCAAAGTGGACTTGATAGAACTTGGAAGCCCAAACTGCAAGCTCTCCAAATGCCCTAAGTAGCATGCTACATTTCCAGGATTCCTGAGAGGCAGGCTGGTGCTGGCTGCCTCTTGGCTGGCTCCCTCTAGAGCTAGCTCCATCTTCTTGATCCATCTCTCAGTGGCTCATGACAGCCTGCTGTTTAAGTCCTGCAGGGACAACTAGGCACTTCCTTACTCCTTACTTACTTACTCCCTCCTCCTTACTCCCTCACTCTACTTCTGAATGATGGGTTTTTCCTACTTGCTCTGTCTCCCAGCTGGCTCCTGTATCTGACCATGGAGCTCTGGCTGTAACCACTCCCCACACTGCTAGGCTTGCACCACATGGTGCTCTGGATGGGCAGCCCCAGCAGGCACCATAGACCCCATGTCGCACTTCCTGCAGCTCACTGGCCTGCTGCAGCGTACCTGCACCCGAAGTTTTTTATTTTCTTGTGTTCTGCTTGCCCTGGTCTGTCCCGCAGATCACTGGGTTCAGATTTGCAGGGATTCAAGTATCTTTTGTTTGAGGTTAAATGTAAAAATACTGTTATTAAAAAGCTGCTTCTGGAGTTGGGGCATGGCCTCTCCTAACCCAAGCATGTGTGTTTAAAATTTTTATCAAAGGTATTTGAATTCTGCATTGATGACTTGAGAATTAACATGCATTACAGCCAGTAAACAACAGCATCATTTTGGGGTGAGAAGCATTGTATCCTTGCTGGCCTCCAAGATCTTATTTAGAGTCAAGATGTCTCCCCAAGTCATCTGTTGATTCTTCCTCTTGGGGTTCTTCCCTTGATGGGTTTGTTTCTATCTGTAGATGTTTCAGTTTTTCTGGTACTTTCTGGGATCCTCTCCGGTCAAATGGGAACAATCTGGGACTTTGTTCATTTTCTGGAAAGACACAAGAATATCCTTGCCCTGGTATTAACATCAAGTCCTGCCCATGGATTAGATTGGAGGTCTTTTAATTTACCATATATTTTAGGTTGTGTCTCCTCTACGAAAGAAGAATGCTTTTGGGAACTAGGAAAAGCATTATCTGTTAAAGTGAACATTTTAAATTTAGAGCTACAATAACGAAATATAGCATAATATGTTGGGATTTAAGTGGATGTATATACCTTCCTTTTATTACTAAAATCTGTCAATTAAGGGGTAGGTGATGGTGCATGCCTTTTTGACAGCACAAGAGGCAGGTGAATCTCTGTGAGTTTGAGTCTAGCTTGGTCTATAGAGTGACTTCCAGGATAGCCAGATATACAACAGAGAAACCCTGTCTCAAAACCAAAAAAAAGGAAATTAAAGTTGGTGTTGTTTTATAATAGCTTTAAATTGTGAACAGTGATTTTCTCCTTGTTTGTTTTTGTATGTTTTTCCAGACAGTTTTCTCAGTAGCCCTGGCTGTCCTGGAATTTGCTCTGTAGACTAGGCTGGCCTTGAACTCAGAGGTCTGCCTGCCTCTGCCTATCAAGTTCTGGAATTAAGGCCATGCACCACCACCACCTGCCTCAATAAGAGAATTTAGTACAGTGATTAATGTATGAATATGTTAAAATGTCATCATAAGGAGCACCACTATTAGTATTTATTTGAAATCTGAATCCCAGGAAGGATATGCCTAGAGGTGTTTGACAAAGTCAGGTTCCACATGTGACACAAAGTTTATTTCCTAGAGCTCCTGGAGCCCCTTGCCACACCTGTGGCTGTGTTCTGTGCAGAACTAGATAGGAAGAGGCATTACACATGCCTGTGATGAGTTTCAGCACAGATTTTAACACACCCGATATCAGAGAAGGACTCATACACAGGCAGCTGCAGTTTAGATGTGGGTCTGCCGTCCATTCATTATTGATTATGCATTAGAAGCTCAGAACAAAATAATGTCTTTATATTGTAAAAAAAACAGTGACTGTAATAGGGAATAAGCGGTCAAGAGCCCCCTGTAATTACCTCCCTTGCCAGTGTTTGCTCATTTATCAGAGCAAGGGCAATTATAAATATTTAGAAAAAAAACTTCTGTATTAACAGTGATCATTAAGTTTTAAAAACTTTAATCTTAAGACTTTATTCATGTAGGATTTGTGATCTTTAATATTTAAGACAATTTTTCTTTCGACTTCAGGAAAACAGTCCTGGTAAGTTAGAGACGATATGGAAGTGTTGAAAAATAATCATAGAAGATTTTCAAAGAGAAAACTGCTGAGTTTTTCCACCTAAGCATGCGAATTTAAATTTAGTTGATACTGTAAAAAAAAACAAAGACACGAACAATATCAAAGAGTAGTAATTTCTTGGAGGAAGAACATGTCAGAAGGCTTTAATTTTTACTTGTTTTTGTGAGGGAAGTCTGATGAAAACAGATCTTCAGGACATATCAAAAATAATTTTAGATGAAAACTTTTAAATAATTTGATTTTTATTGATTGTATTTTGCGTTTAACTCTTCTGGCCACCAAGAGAATTTAAGAAATGTGTAATCATGGTGGCATTTGTGAGCCATTCTGTTACCTAGAAGAAATATTTTTAAAAGTTTTCTTTAAAAATTTCAATGTATTTCTAATTATTTTTAAAATCCATCTCAACACATTGTCATTTTAACCTTTTTACACCACAAAGGGTAAACATACACCCTTCTTCACAGACCTCAAAGATAAGGCCCATTTTGGGCTTCACACACACCACACACAAAAGCCATCAATAAACTCAGTTTGTGAAATAGAATGCTACCACCAGGGGCGAGAGAGCATCAGCTCCATGATCAGGAAAAGCAGTAAGAACCTTGATTTTTCCTGCTCCAAGCTGAGTTCTTTATCTCTAAGGGCCTCAATTCTGTGGCTCTCACTTTGGAGCTTTTTCATTTATTTAATTAATTTCACAACTTTTTCTTCTCATAGAGGCTTATTTCCTCTCTCTCCCTGCTCTTCCTTCAGGAGCTTTCAATAAACACCTAAATCTCTATCCTCTGGAAGCATCCCTGAGCGTACTTTACCAGACTCTACAGTGGGGTCTGGAGTTTCTCTTCTTCCCTTCCCCACTTTGCATTAGCTGGGAAGATGTCCTGCCCCACCCATGTTGGTGCCCCATGTTGGAGAGCCACATATAGTAGTTAGCTGCTGCTGGGGCAGCTAACCACGGAAGACAAGCAGGCATTCTCATAGGTGTGAGCCCCTGCCAGATCTCTGCAGAGGGAACTACCATCACGGCAAGTGCCGTGCTGACAGTGGAGCCCCAGGAGCACCTGCGCTCAGGTGTTTTACTGATTGAGAACTCCTTAGGTGTTCTATTGTTACCACGTGCAGAAAATCAGCAATAAACACCCTCACCCACAGACACCCAACACCTGCAGACGATGCAGAACGCCAAGGCTAAGACAGCCCTCACCAACACTGTATAAAACAATTTCAAACAACACAAAAATAAACCTGCACAAGTGCGCCCTCCCGTTCCGGATTATAGCGCATTCCAGAGATAGTCGGGTTGACAAACACAAATGTTTCAGATTACCCCAGTCAGCAATGACAGTCAGGAGGGAACATGTTTCCAGAATAGACACACACATCCACACTTTGGACAAGATGTCATGGCGAGAATCATATCAATCTATCAACACACAGCTCCTGCATCTGAGGTGTGGTAGTTAAGCAATCTAACAACCATCAGGACATTGGGTGGAGGGAAACCCCATTGTGCTTACAATCACCTTTCTGTCCAGAGCACACACTCAATACTGTTCATGTATGTATTACCTCAGAGTCTACATTGGATGTGATGTTGAAACGTGGACACTCTTGTGAGAAGAATATTTTGTGAACCAACACACATATCCAGAACCAACGCTTGAAGACTCAGGGATGTCACAGGGCTAATAAGTTCCTCTCCCTTGTCCAGGGATATTTTGAAGTTCTTAGAAGAGCACACCCAAAAAGCAAAAGATCCTAGAAATTTAGATGACTGTACACTAGTCTCAGGAACTCAGTGCAACATTCAGTCCATTTATCTGGACGAATTCTTATGGACATGTCCTGTCCCCACCCCTCCCAGGTCTTTGTATTTGGCCCAAATGACTTCAAACACGTTGTGCTGTTTCTCCTGCATCCTGATGGAATAATAACAGAGGCATCATCCAGGCACCAACACTTCTCTTAGTGAAGCATAAAAGTGCAGTGATGTGACTCTCATTGTGTGCGGAGCCAAGGGGTTGAGAGAAAACAGCAAAGATACTGAAGATGCAGGACATATTCACACTCAGATTCATTAAAGGGTTCAAAACAATGAAATGTATAGGGAATTTGGGAAATAGCCTGAGTGAGTGACCTGACCCAGAGAAGACAAATGTCGTATGTCGTCCCTGTGTGCAGATCCTGGATACAACAGTTTAAGGTTGCCTCATTTCCAGTTTGTGTTAGGAAAGACCAGAAAGACAGGGCTATTAGAGGGAGGAAGAGCGATATTCGAACACATTACATATATCCATAGGCAGAGGGGTGACAATGGGTAGAAACGTACACGCATAGAGGTGTGTAAGATAGAAGACCTAAAGAATGGGTGTGTGCGTCAGATGACGGATGAGCAACGCACAATATGTAAAGTACACGCAGAAAAATAGTTTGAACCCTTGGTAAACATACAGCTATCTGAACGGAGTCCCTCTCCGTTACTGAATAATGCAGCTCCCAGGTCTCTATCTGGCAGAGGCTCCTTACAATCCACTGCTTCTGAGGACAGCGCAGTCATTTCCTGCAGTGATGTATCCACAGGTGTTCGCCCTGACGCAGTTCATGATTTTCAGCTCACTTCAGATGAAAACTCAAACGGCACAGGCCACAAACAAAAGACAATAGAAAAGAAGGAAAACAAACGGAGCAGCAGGCACCGAGGAGGGAAAGGACTGAAAACCAGTCACTGGAAAGTTAAAGACTAAAACGTAGCAATACACAAAAACTGTCAAAAAATAAGCTGTTCAGTAAATATTGGGAAAAAACACCTACAAACTTCTATTGAGAGATACTTAGTTGTAAAAAATACAGAATTTCCATGAGTGTAAGGGGAGGGAATGATAAAAGTATATGGAGTTCGTGACCTGTCATATTACGACAGCTTCTCTCTCTCCAGATCCCTAGCATCCTATACCCTCTTCTCACCCCTGGGAAACACATACAGAGAGAGTGACAGACCCAGAGAGAAGGAGGGAGGGAGGGAGACAGGGAGGGAGAGCTAGAGAGAGGGAGAGGAGAATGGGAGAGAATTCAGACTTATGTAAGCAATACAGAACTAAGCTTCACAGGCAGTGTCAGAAATCAGAAGGTGCCTTCACTGGCAGGGTTCAGACTTGTCCTTCTTTTCCAAGAGAAAATGTAATTTGTGACGCTTTTCGTGATTGGTACAATAAAAGGAATTTCTAAAGGCCTTCCCACAATGCTTACATGAATAAGGCTTCTCTCCAGTGTGGATCTGTTCATGACTGGTACAATAACTGGATTTTCTAAATGCCTTCCCACAATGCTTACATGCATAAGGTCTCTCTCCAGTGTGGATCCGTTCGTGAGGGATAAGATCACTGGTACGGGCAAAGGCCTTCCCACAGTGCTTACAGGCATAAGGCCTCTCTTCAGTGTGAATCCTTTCATGAGCAGTAAGTCCACCGGTATGGGTAAAGGCCTTTCCACAGTGCCTACAGGTATAAGGCTTCTCTCCAGTGTGAATCCGTTCGTGACGGATAAGATCACTGGCACGGATAAAGGCCTTCCCACAGTGCTTACAAGCATAAGGCTTCTCTCCAGTGTGGATCCGCTCATGAATGGTACGATGACCAGATATTCTAAAGGCTTTTCCACAATGCTTACATGCATATGGCCTCTCTTCAGTGTGAATCCTTTCATGAGCAGTAAGTCCAAAGGCAAGGGTAAAGGCCTTTCCACAGTGCTTACAGGCATAAGGCTTCTCTCCAGTGTGGATCCGTTCATGAATGGTACGATTACTGGATCTTCTAAAGGCCTTTCCAC
This sequence comes from Cricetomys ansorgei, assembly GCA_026225945.1. Classification (NCBI taxonomy): domain Eukaryota; kingdom Metazoa; phylum Chordata; class Mammalia; order Rodentia; family Nesomyidae; genus Cricetomys; species Cricetomys ansorgei. The sequence goes on along the minus strand of JAMJFZ010002088.1, from coordinate 73,491 downwards.
AGTGCTTACATGCATAAGGCCTCTCTTCAGTGTGAATCTTTTCATGAGCAGTAAGTCCACTGGCACGGGTAAAGGCCTTCCCACAGTGCTTACAGGCATAAGGCTTCTCTCCAGTGTGAATCCTTTCATGATGTTTAAGGTAAAATGAATATTTAAAGGCCTTTGCACAATGCTTACATGCATAAGGCTTCTCTACAGTGTGAATCCTTTCATGAGAGATAAGTCCACTGGGCTGAGTAAAGGCCTTCCCACAATGCTTACATACATAAGGCTTCTCTCCAGTGTGGATCCGTTCATGAATGGTCCGAATACGAGATATTCTAAAGGTCTTTCCACAGTACCTACATGCATAAGGCCTCTCTCCAGTGTGAATCCGTTCATGGATGGTAAGATAATTTGATGTCATAAAGGCCTTTCCACAGTACTTACATGCAGAAGTCTTCTTTCTTCGATGACTTAATTCATGTTTCTGAAACCATTTCGCATATTTAAACACTTTCCCACACTGTCCACAAATGTAACTGTTCTCTTGAATGTGACTTTTTTCGTGGTTGCTGAGGTCACAGGCATCAATGAATGCTTTTCCACACAGCTTACACATGAATGGGTTCACTTCTGTACGGACTGGTTCATCTTTCTGGCCATCGATGTGTCTCTTCAATTCATTCTCAGCATGCTTATCTGCAGTGTGACCTCTCTCATGAGGCTGCTCAGAAAGGACATTGCTCCCGGCTTCATTGCATTGTTGATTCCTCCAGGGTTTCTCTCTGGGACTTTCAAGGACCTCAAGTGACTCAGAATGACTGGTGTCTTTCCAGTGTTTCTCAGGATTAACAGCCATGGCCACAGCTCGATTCCCTTGAGTTTGGTCTCTAAGATACACACGTGAGGATGAATGACCGTTAGAGCTTTTTCCATGCAGTCTGCTCTCACAGCCTCTGTTTCCAGGAGACATGTGTTTATCAACCACGTTCCCTTGAATCGACTGCTCATTTTCCTCACATCTACAGTTACGCTCACATTCACAGTCTTTCTCAACCTCCTGAATGCTGCAAAAAAATGAGAAGAGCATTAGGGGAACCATGGGGGAGGTTAGCGCTGGGTCCTGTGGTCCACTACAACCATTCTATCCCAGAGGCAACAAATGAATGGCTCCAGTGTTCATAACAATCTAGGCCACGTCAAGACCCTGTCATGTGTAAAAAAAATAGCAAGTTGACATTACTTCTTTAAGAACCATGAAGGAGGTATATCTCAGGCTCAGAGGTGAAGAACAATTCTTGCTCTTCCAACAGCTCAGAGTTTAGTGACTGATGCACAGCTCACAGATTTCAGATACCCTTGATCTGAAGGCTCTGGTGAACTCTCTGGGCATCCATGAATCTCTTCTCCACAGGCAGTGTGTACAAGAAACTCAGACATACAAACAAAATAATTCATGCACATAAATGTTGTGAACATTGAGACACAAGTCCTGATCCTAGCAGACAATCATGGCAATCACATAAAGCTGGGAAAACTGTGGCATATGGGCATTTACATACACAGCCTGTGCTGGTTCATGAGTCATCACCATGACCCCAGGTAGGGTCACCTGAGAATGGGGACCTTCACTTGAGACAATGGCTCTATCAGATTGGCTTGTTACCAAATACGGGGAACATGTTCTCATGCCTGATTCAGTATGGAGAGTTTTGCCAATGGTGTTGGCCGTGGCAGTAGGCAGCTGGGAGTGAGGCTTACAAGAATGGTACCATAGTGATCCACGAGGAACAAGCTACTACGCAGCATTCCTCCACGGCTCCAGTTGCTGTCTGGCCTCCAGGTTCCCCCTATGCTGAGCTGCTGCCCTGCATTCTTGGACCATTACTTGAAAGTGAAAATCAAGTAAGGCCCCATTGACCTCCAAAGATGACCTTGGTCATGGTGTTTATCAGAGAAACAGAGAACACTCTGAATGAAAGTTGGTGAGCAGGGTGATGGAGGACTGCTGTGCCAGAGAAGATAAGCACAACCATGTGGTTGTACTGAGGAGGTTGAGAATACCTGGGACTCTGGGGTGGGGAGTCACCGAATGCTCAGAGGTTAACCAGCTGTTCCAGGTGCTCAGAAATAGGAACGGTTGGAGTCCCGGAAAACACACCAGGAGGTCACCTGGTGGGGGTACAGGGTGTCAGTCTCGGACACATTACAGAAGCCAGTACCATGGGAGGTTGTGAAGGACGGAAGGAGCTGCAAATAGAGACGGCCTGAGACTGTCAGTCAAGTTGTGTGTTCTGGGTACGGCAGAAGCAAAAGGGAGATCAGAAGACTGTGAGTGAAGTCCAAATGTGGGACGTGGGCTAGAGAATACGATTTACACTGTGGAAATCGGGTTTGCATTAAAATGTGAACTGCAAGGATGTTGGCACAGGTTCATCTTATTTAAAAAGGGGAGAGGTTACTTGATTATCCATTGGCAGGATCTCACAAAAGAGGTGTTTTGGGCTTTTACAGAGATACTGTAAGTTTAAAGAGACTGACCATGTCAAGTGTTAGAGATTTTAAATACTGGCAGATTCATGATGTTATAATTTGCTGTATATTGTGATATTAAGAAAATTGAGGGACATAAAACACATGAATCATAGAGATGTTTCTCTGTGTCATTCTGCCAAGGGATCCACTGCCCTGTTTAGCTTTGGTCAACTTGACACAAGGAAGGACATGCTGGAGGGAAGCCTAATAGAGAAAATGCCTCCATCAGACTGAATGGCAGGCACGTTCATGGGGCGTCTTCCTGATCACTGATTGACAGAGAATGGCTTAGACCACTGTGGGGGGGTGTGGGTGTAGCCCTATAGGGTGGGACAGGGTGAGACAGGAGGTGGGTAGCTGAAAATTAAGGAGGAGAAAACCAGCCAGTTTAAGTTCCTCCCCCAAGATTCCTGCATGTCTCAAGATCCTGCCCTGGCTTCCCTTTCTGATGGGTCTGTGACAGGAAGTGTAAGTAAAAATGACCTCCACGTGTGAGTTACTGTCTTGTCACCACGAAAGCAAGCAAACAAAGCCAGGTACTTATGGTCAAAGCCTCAACACGACTCAGAGAAATATACTAAAGATTTTCTTATATGAAGGGAAATCCTGGGTCATAAACTGTTAGAAAGCTCCCCAGAGCTTACTGTCGCATCACGTGTTGGTGGAGTTCATAGATTCAGTGGATAAGATACTCAGTGCTGAATGGCGAAATTCAATGGTGCCACACAGAAATGTGTGGAGAATCCTTTGTCACTGCTGTGCATTTGGACCACTTTGTAGGTACTCAGTTTCCCCATGCTTCTCAAGTGTTTGATATTAATTGCTTTTCAGAATATAAATTACCCCAGATTTCGGCCATGATCTTTGGAGTCCTCTTCAGTATATCCTTCGAGAGCTTTCTCTAGGAGTAAATTAATAAGAAATCGATTACAACAGCTTCACCATAAAGTATGATTGACTGCTCTTATGTCAGGGGCACGCACACCAAGGTCACCTCATGTTCCCTTCCAAATTCAAATCACTACAGACAAAAGCAAGAAGCAGCTGCTCCAGGACGGAAGAAGCAGTGGGAGCATGTCGTATTTTTACCTATGTCCAACAGGTTCAAAACTGTCTCCTTCATCACTTCCCTGTACAGCTTCTTCTGACCAGAATCCAGCAGAGCCCACTCTGCTGAGGTGAACCTCACAGCCACGTCCGCAAAGCCCACCGGCTCCTGAAACAGCACATGTATAAGGATGGTGAGTTTAAGAGCCAACATGACAGGAAACAGAATCATCTAAGATACTTCTAATCACATCTCTCACTGATTATGTTAATATCAGAGAACTGAAGGGGATCTGCCTTATGCAATCTAGATCATGTCATACCAGACAGGACACACTGTCTCACTTAGAAGGCCAATGCTGAGAAGAGACAACATTCCCAAGGCAGATAGTATAAAAAGAACGCTAAACTCGGGTTTGCGTACACATTTACGGAGTCTGTCAATAATTTTCAGGGCTGGAAGCAGGCAGCCATGGGCCTAGAGCAGTTCCTTAATGCTTTATTCCTGATCCAAAGGCAGCAGGTAACAAGACAGAGATGGGGTCTGGCAAGGGCTTTTAAACTTTCACCCAGGGTCACACTTCCTGTACGAAGCCCATAGCTAGGGTCCAAGCTTTCAAACATGAGAGCTGATGGAGGCCAGGCGCACTGAAAACACCACACCCACCCGTTAGAGAGACAACAGCCTGTGAACACTACAAGGACTTCATTATTGGAAGGAGGGAATGAGACATAAAGAAACTGCACTCTCTTCCAGATCTGATGTGATTTTTCCAGTCTCTTCACAGTCCTGATTTTATGGAGCGCACCCTTCAACCGTGAGAAAAAGTAAACTCAATCAGCTTTAAGTCAACTTCCCAGAACACTGTGAGAAAGCCAGATGAAAAGCCCAATATACGAAACACATTCAGAAAAGTGTGGGCCCATTGATGCAAGTAAACAGAACCAGGTTCTCGTTGAGGATTTGGAACTCATTTTAGGGCTCTGTGAGGAACTAGAGTAAGGGCTATCCTGTGCAAATAAAATCAAGAAAACAACTTCAATTGCCAGGTTCCCACTAATACCTCAGGAAGAACCTGAGAGACGAGTCTATGGCCATGCAAAGCACTTTATTTTCCTCGGGTTTCATACTAACGTCAGGGCTGTCCAATAAAAAGACCATGGCAGCCTCGAATGCTGGCCATGTGGTGCCCTGTAAAGAAGATAGGCAGTGCCTAGGGGATCCTCCTGATAGGTCAGGATCTGAATACTGGATTGGCTGTCATATCTCGGGAGGATGTAAGGGGCTTCTGGGAAAGAGAGTTCTTGACAGTGAGCAGAGAGGCAAGGGCAGTGCCGCCCAGCACTAGGGGGCGCTGGTCCTCTCACAATCTGCCCTATCCTGAGAATTGGAAATGGACCTGAATGACCAGATTCTGAGTATGTTGGAGGAGGAAAAGCATATGAGCAAGCTAAATTGGTAAACAAGGGTAGCAGCTATAATTGATCACATGATTACTTCTAAGCACTGGTACGACAGTGAAGTTGGCAAGTCTAGGAAAAATGGAGGAACCCCAGCGTCCGCTTGGCTTGGCTATGTACACAGTCCTCTCTGAGCCAGGAACCTGGGACCCTGCAGTATCCTTTTTTAAGTCTTTACTAGGCTTTGTCATATCTCCTTGAAAATAGTAACACGTTAGTTCTTGTAGTGTTATCTTAGTAACTTCTGGTTGCATTCAAATGCCTTTAGGGAAATATATGGGACGTGTCTGACAAAGGCCGATTAGCAGTGGTGTAGTTTAATGATGTAGTTTGAAGTGCATATGCAACATAGCGAACAGTCTTCTCAACATGATCTTCTCAGTTCACTGCTGGTAGTGATATGGTTCCTGACTGCAGAACTGTCAACATTCAATCCACTTAGCAAAAAATCAGAACATCTTAGGAAAATTCAGACATGGCCCCTTCCTGCCAGCACTCATGTGGAAGGTGAATTTCTGTGAAAACCAAGCCATTCAGGGCCAGACACGTGGTGAGATCATTGATCACAACCAAAGACACATGCTGGGCACGGTGGCAAGCAGTGTTAAGCCCTAGGATCCTGAGGCAGAAGCAGGCTGGAGGCACCTGATCCAGACAAATTGTTCCAGCACAGCTAACACTCCCCAAAGAAACCCTGTCTCAACAACACAGAGCAAGCAAGCCTCCAAAATATTAGAGTACAACAACAAAAAACAAATTAAGAAAAAGGCAAAACCTTTAATACTTCATCCTTCCACTTCCATATGAGCTTATCCCTTTCTGGGATTGCATTTTAAGACAATCCTTGGATTGTCCGTGGATTTCAGTGCCTTTACTCAATTTCTCACACAACCAGTTTGGCCACGTGCCTTTTTCATAAAGTTAGTGCCTTCGGTGTGCTCTGTGCATTCCAAACGTTTGATCCAAAGGAAAAACAGGCCTTAAGGGTAGGAGCAGGTCCCAAGTAGGTTTACACACAGGAACCACATCTAGAGCTGGGTAGGAAGCCTCAAATCTTAGGGACGGGGCAAAAGCCAACAAATTCCTCCCAACGCATGTTTAAATATATCCATTTTCTACCAATAAAATCAAAATACAGCAACAGGAAAAGGGGATTAATTAGTAGGTGAGTCTGCACAATTTAAAAACCAAAACATGAAAAGCATAGGGACTCTTCAATTTCCACTTGGGGCAATTTCTCTGCCCTAAGGCTGCAGCACCTTGGAGCTTATGGGAATGAGTGGTTTCTTTATCCTGTCTTCTGTATTTCACCATCCTGTGCCAACTCAAACATGACTTGGAATCAAGTGATTTTTCTTAATGACTTAATATTGTTATGAGTAAAAATTGTTGATGTTTAATATGAACGTTGTAGTTTTATGGAAGGCCAATGGACATACACACAAGGGAAACAGGAGAACGTAATGAGAAGGAACTCAGCATCACAGAAACACAGTAAAATGCATGTATCCAAGTCTATTACACCAACACACTTTAGATCCTGTCTGTCCACACACGGGGTAGACTGGGACTGCAGTAGTCCACGCCAACCTAAGAGGGGATTGTAGGCAACTGATGGTGTACAGGGGTGTGGAGAGTCTTTTATTTATTTAATAGAAGAAATGTGTCTACTAGAAGGTTGCCTGTGCTCCTCTGGATGGCCGCACATATTTGAACAGCATTAACTAAACCCTGTAGATAATAAAAAACAAAGAAAGAAAAATCAACAACAAAAAGAAAAATGAAAGAAACATAGGCAGTTGGAGGTTTAAAGTCTAGATACAATCAAAATACAGCAAGAATATATAAGAAATTCCAAACAATAAACACATATTTAACAGATTTTGTTTAGCTTTTCATTAAACTAAGATGGAGTAGCTCATTTACATGATAACACAGTCTGGCTAAGGAAGCCAATGCCATGGCTTTTAGTTAGCATTACATCAGCCATATGGTCAAGTATATTGCAACATCTGTCTCCCAGGTGGCTAACTTCTTCTTAATGCCCCAAGTGCACTGACCGAGTTCTTTAGTAATGGCAGTGACAAATCAGACACAAATGCTAGTTCTGAATGGAGAACTGAAGAACATCTGTGTGATGTGACCTGGATCACTCTGCGTCTGACACACAAGGACACACTGTCCCACTTACAAACGTGTTGCTGAGAAGAGACACCATTAACAAGGCACCTTTCATGAAATGAAACCTTTAATTTGGGCTTGCTTCCACTTTTATACCCAATGATTCTCATGGCTGCAAGAAGACATTCATGAACCTGGTCAGTAGCTTATGTTTTCCTCTGATCCAAAGGCAGCAGGAAAAAGACAGGCAGAGCGCCTGGGACCGGCTTCTGAAACTTCAGGGACCACCCTCAGGACACACTTCCTATACCAACGCCACAGACCCTGATATTCTCCAAACCGTTCTGCCAGACAGGGATGAAGATTTCGAATGTAGGTGCCAACCGGTGACGGTCCCATTGAAAATATGACACTGAAAATGCCTCTTGAGAGGCAACATTTTCTGAACTGTACAGTGATTTCGTCAGAGGAAGGAGGAGCCAAGACTCAGACAATGACACATCACCCTGCTCCTCAAGGGAATTCTCCAGCCCTCACAGTCTGGAATTCCATGTGAAAGGAATGCGCAGGACACCATGCAACAGGGTCTCACACAAGATTTCTGGGGTAGCATGAACACCAAGTGTCCGCTTTCCAGCGGGGAGGAGAGAGAGAGTTGGGGTCTGCCAGGTTGTCTTTTAAAGGGGTAGTGGTTTGTATGGCACGTGGGCATTGCAGGTCTGATACCTGGTGACAAAGGGTGGAAGTCTCCCTAGAGGGGAGGTGGGGTGTTGGGTTGGGCAAGGCCACAGGATTGGGATACAGTGGGGGTTGGGTCAGTTACTGGGAACTGGTTCCTTGGAATGTGGCCAAACAAGACACTGGAATGTGGCCAGGGACTCTGGGTAACACATTACACTATGGACTATTCTCTTGAATCTGAGATGAAATAAACTCCTTCTGCCTTAAGTCAATTTATCAGAGTAATGTATGACAGGCAGATGAAAGTCATCATTTGTCATTTCCTTCCAAGGTGGAAACAGACGAAACCTAAATCGGTGAAAACAGACATGCAATAGGAGAAGGAAAACTGCACAGACCACCCACGACCCTACACAGCACAGTCTCAGCATCAGCAACCCGCCAGCTCCGCAAGGTCTGAGCAGGCGCAGGTTCATGGCAAGGACCCACCCAACACTCAGGGATGGACATAAAGCAGCCTCACCAGGACAGACAATCAGGTTTGAGGGGGGACTCAGACTCAAGGCTGCCTGCCGGGTGCACACTTAAATTGAACATGGACACAGGCACTGCGGGGCCAGACTCCACTTTCCACACAACTCCCAGGACCAGGAGGAACTTGGGTGCTGGCGCCACACAGCTCCACAGCAGCAAGTGTCCCAAACCTACATCCGGGATCCCAGGAGCCCGCGGCACACTCACCATTTCTGGCATCTGAGGAGTCTGGGTGTCCTCCCTAAGACGCTGCAGTCGGCAGAACACACAGTCGTGCAAACCTCAGCTCCAGGAGGATACCTTCTGCGACCCAAAGATTTCAACAGGCAGCGAGCACATGCTGTGACTATCAGTGCTCCTCATTGGTCAGTTCACGCCTGCCAGTAATATCGTTCCTGATTGGCGAACTGTACTCACTCCACCCCCTCAGCGAAAGGATGAAGACATTTTAAGAAAATTCGGGCCGAACTATGTGTGGTCAGCACTCCTGAAGAAGACAGACTTCTGTGAATTAAAAACCATTCAGGGCTACATACATCATTGATCAAAACCAAACAGAGTGCCGGGCATGGTAGCGAGGAGATTAAATCCTTGCCATCCTGAGGCAGAAGCAAGTGGAGACACCCCTGACCCAGGGAAGTAGTTCCAGGACAGCTAATACTACCCAAAGAAACGCTGTCCCAAAAAACTAAAACATGCAAGCAAGCATACATCCAAAATTAAAATAACAATGGTGACAATAAAGTGAGTTAAGAATAAAAGCAAACTCCTTTCCATATTAGCCTTCTCATTTGAAATAAGCATATTCCGTTATGGGTCTCATTGCATTTTAAGATTTAAGATTGGGATTTGGGGTTCCTTTCCTCACTTCCTCTCACACTCGGAATTTCCCCCTGGTCTTTCCATATGCCTAAGGTGTGCTCCGTGCATGCCAAAGATGGAGTCTGCTGCCACAGGGCTGTGTGACAGACAAGGCTTTAATCCCAGCACTGTGAGCATGAGGCCAGCCTGGTCTACAGAGTGAGTTCCAAGACAGCCAGAGCTACAACAGAGAGACCCTGTCTCAAAAATCCAAGAGAAAGAAAGAGGAAAGAAATACATTAAATAAAAATTCCACATCAGTGTTTGATGATGATCTGTTACTTTTGTGTTTGTGTTTTTTATTTGTGTGTGTGTGTGTGTGTGTGTGTGTGTGTGTGTGTGTGTGTGCACGGGCACGCCATGTGAGTATCCCCAGGGTCCAGAGAAAGAGTCATGATTGCCCTGAAAAAGGCGTTACATTACAGTGTGGGTCACCAGTTGTGAGCGGTTCGAAGTGAGCACAGGTGTTCTAGAAGACATGTAAATGATCTTAGCTGCACAGTCCTGTCTTCAGTCCTTCGTCCACATCCTGTAAACCTGGTCCAGAGCCTGTGGCTGGAAGGTCATTGCCCATAGAGCAGAACATAAGACCTGGGGAACGTTTATGTCACACTGCTCTGGAAATTTACATGCCGTGTCCATAGATTGGTGCTACACACAGCCTTCATCAGAGGAGCTTCCTACAGCAGGGGAAAATAGATGACTAAGAGATATGTAACTGGCCAAAGTGTCATGAAGAAGGAGGGTTTTGATTGAAATGGGTCAGCCACAATATCCACTATAAGCTTTAGGGAACATCTGAGGACAGGTGGAGAGATTTTCAGAGTCTGACCGTGAGAAGGGCGAGCAAGGCCCCTTGCATGGCCCTTGTCTAAGGCCCTCATCCTAAGCCCAGTTCAGGCCTTCAGGCCTGCAGTGTTGTGCTCACTGCAGGGGAGCCGCCTCCCCAACACACACACAAAGGACAATTAATCAGAGATGAGGGAACCACAGTGCAGTCACAGGAAGGCAGCAAGGTCTTACCTCAAGGCCTGACATCTGTGCCTGTTACCCCTACGCCACAGGAGGAATGTGAGTGTCTTCTCTTAAAATGAGTCCATACCAAATCCACCCAGGAAACTGTCTCAATGACCACCAAGCATGTTCCCTATCACCTCACCCATGCTAATATTCTCCCTACAACCTATTAAGAAGGCCAGTAAGCCTTTGTCCAGGGTCAGCTGTTTTTCATTGTGCCTGACCCCTGCATGCTGGTTACAATAAAACTCCCCTTACACTTTGGATACGATTTCAGAATCTGGGTGTTTTTGGGGACCTGCAGATCTCGACATAACACCAGTACAAACATAGCAACTCACAGCTGTCTATAACTTCTGTTTCAGTATATCTGACACTCTCATACAGACATACAATGTAGGCTAAGCACCAATGTACATAAAAGTAAATGAATTTAAACAAAGAAGTGTCAGCTCTAGAGACAAACAGACTGAGTCAGCTGAGGGGTCAGTGAGAAGAGTCAGTTGACCAGTCAGTTGAGAAGCAGGCTGAGGAGTCAGTGGAGAATCAGACTGAATATTCAGCTGAAGGAGAAGAGGCAGAGTTCAGAAGGAGCTAGTTAGAGTGGCTCAGTCAGAAGTAGGTCTCAGAAGGCTAAGGCTAAAGCCTTCTAGACCTGGGCTAGCAGTTGAAATGTTCTAGATTGTATGAAGGCTGAAGCCTTCCAGTTCAAGGACTAAGACTAGATTGTAAAGAGGCTGAAATGCTCAAGGGCTCCAGGGTTCTGCGATAGAATCCGTGTTCATATAGGCACAAGAACAAACTGCCCTCTGCTCTGGTGAATCTACGTCAACGTCTGACGTACACAACTACAGTGAGACCTGACCCTTGGAAAGGCAGAAGCAATCCTACTCACTGACAGGAGCAGCTGTGTGCACGATAGGATTAGGTACATGGCGTGGGTATACTAACAACCACAAACTTAAACACCTAGGATGCTTCTGACATTGCACACATTTATGGTGCATTGCACCAACAACAGGGCCTCTGACCTCTGCAGGAAAATAGATTTTAAAAAAAAAAGAGAGAGAGAAGCAGAAAGACCTCAGGCCTTCTAGCAGATATCTGCTGGCCAGAAAGACTTGTTTCATCCATTGCACAGGGCACCAAAAAACAGACTCCACTGAAGCCCAAGGCACCAGATTTGCTGATGCCACGGCAAGACGGGTAGCCACAGAGCCTGGGGGTCACTACAGATAGATGTTAGGCACCACCTCTGTGCTCACTCTCCTGCCTGAGCCAGGCCTGCTAGAATGTCCCACAAACACAAAAGAGGAAGGAAATTGGGCAGACAGTAGGAATCCACTAAGAGAGGAGGAGTGGGGGCTTCAGATGGACACCCTATCCGACCAGAGGTCCTAGGGCTTCCCTTCTCTTCATCAGAGCACACAGATCAACCAACTTCAAAGAGTGAGTCAGGGACAGATACTCCTAAGCCGCCTGGGTGAAAAGGTTAAACAAACCACCAACTACTGTGCTGTCTGTGTCCAACTGAACACACAAGGAACCGGCTGACTCCGTTTGCAGGCAGGAGCCATTATGCTGTATTGTGAGAAATACATAGTGTTGGGGTATATTTGAACTTATTCTCAAACATTAAGCTGTTTATCCAGTGGCCTGAACTACAGCCAGAAGGTCACCTTTCTTAGCTATTGGAAACAGCTTCTTAGGAGAGGACTCTGGAATGCAGAAAGCATGTTAGTTTTGAGCACCAGCAATTATTTATTCCATGGCCTTAGATGGAAGCAATGGTCGTTCTGATGGTGTCTTTCCGCCAAGATTTTCATGTTAAAAGCATCCGATTGTATAGCTAATGGGGGGACTTTACAGGGCTCTCCCTCAACCTAAGCACCTGATAAGGATGACCTTGTGCATGGACTTTCCTGGCTGGTAAATCGGCATCATGTCAGCAAGCTGAAGTTGGCGGTTGGTGCACTGTGAAGATTCTATTCAAATGTGTTGAAGACTGTGTGTTGGTTGGCAGTGACTCATTTCAATAAAATCCCTAGAGATCACATGCTAGGGAGAGTTCTTGAAGAAGCAGATCACAGGATAAGAAGCTGAGCTCTAAGTCAACCAAGTGCAGCTACACCCAGTGCCTTGGCCGTCCAGGTTTTCCATCTCAGAAGTGTCATGACTCTATATTGATATGTGTCGATAATACTAATATTAATAAGTAATACTTTAACATACATAGCTGTGTTTTTGAGTTTGTTTTCTGTAACTAGATCTACCCCAACCATGGCCTTGACTTTGAGATCACTCTGACCCACCCTGATCACCCTCCCAGATCCACCCTAAATACATGGCCACCACATCGTGTTTTGGGGATGTTTCATTAAGTCCTTATTATTCCTTTGAATCACTCTATAAAACCTGCACATGATTTTACAACTTACAAGGGGACAACGAAATGGACTGGGGCTCTGGGAGATCCCAAACTCAGTGACAATGTCTGGGATAGTCTCCAAAATGAGCAAGTCTTACGTGCACTTGAAAAGTCCTGAGGAGCCAGAATGCCAGACTGTCACTAATTACAGGTCACCAGTAAGGGAGAGGTCCCAGAAGCAGAGCACGTTCAAAGTGGACTTGATAGAACTTGGAAGCCCAAACTGCAAGCTCTCCAAATTGCCCCGAGCTGCATGCTACATTTCCAGGATTCCTGAGAGGCAGGCTGCTCCTGGCTGCCTCTTGGCTGGCTCCCTCTGGAGCTAGCTCCATCTTCTTGCCCCATCTCTCAGTGGCTCATGGCAGCCTGCTGTTTAAATCCTGCAGGGACACCAGGCACTTCCTTACCCTCTCCTGCTTGTGATGGTGTCTCTCACTGTGCTTCTGAAGGATGGATTTTTCCTACTTGATCTGTCTCCCTGCTGCGCCCTTCTCTGACCATGGAGCTCTGGTTGTAACCACTCCCCATTACAGCTGGGCTGGCAGGACTTGGTGTCTGCATGGGCAGCCCTAGCAGGCACCATAGATCCCTTCCCACTTCCTGCAGCTCACTGCTCTGCTGCAGCATATCTATACCAGGAATTTCTTATCTTCTCGTTTTCTACTTGCACTGGTTTGTCCCTCTGATCACTGGGTTCGGATTTGCAGGGATTCAAGGATCTTTTGTTTGAGGTTAAATGTTAAAATGCTGTTAGTAAAAAGCTGATTCCCTGACCCAAGCATGAGTTTTTAAAAACTTTATCAAAGGTATTTGAATTCTGCATTGATGACCTGAGAATTAACATGAATTACAGCCAGTAAACACAACAGCTTCATTTTGGGGTGAGAAGTATTGTATCATTGCTGTCCTCCAATATCTTATTTAGAGTCAAGATGTCTCCCAAGTCATCTGTTGATTCTTCCTCTTGGGGTTCTTCCCTTGATGGGTTTGTTTCTATCTGTAGATGTTTCAGATTTTCTAGTTTCTGGGATCCTCTCCTGGTCAAGTGGGAGCAACCTGGGACTTTGTTCATTTTCTGGAATGACACAAGCATATCCTTGCCCTGGTATTAACATCAAGTCCTGCCCATGGATTAGATTGGAGGTCTTTTAATTTACCATATATTGTAGGTTGTGTCTCCTCTAGGGAAGAAGAATGCTTTTGGGAACTAGGAAAAGCATTATCTATTAAAGTGAACATTTTAAATTTAGAGTTACAATAAGGAAATATAGCATAATATGTTGGGATTTAAGTGGATGTATGTACCTTCCTTTTATTACTAAAATCTGTCAATTATGGGGTAGGTTATGGTGCACGCCTTTTTGACAGCACAAGAGGCAGGTGAATCTCTGTGAGTTTGAGTCTAGCTTGGTCTATGGAGTGAATTCCAGGAAGGCCAGAGTTACAAAGGAGAAACCCTGTCTCAAAAACAAAAACAAAAAAGGTAATTAAAAAGTTGGTGTTGTTTTGTAATAGCTTTAAATTGTGAACAGTGATTTTCTCTTTGTTTGTTTTTGTATGGTTTTCCAGACAGGGTTTCTCAGTAGCCCTGGCTGACCTGGAATTTGCTCTGTAGACAAGGCTGGCCTTGAACTCAGAGATCTGCCTGCCTCTGCCCCTCAAATTCTGGGATTAAGGGCATGCACCACCACCACCTGCCTCAATAAGAGAATTTACTACAATGATTAATGTATGATTATGTTAAAATGTCATCATAAGGAGCACCACTATTAGTATTTATTTGAAATCAGAATCCCAGGAAGGATATGCCTAGAGGTGTTTGACAAAGTCAGGTTCCACATGTGACACAAAGTTTATTTCCTAGAGCTCCTGGAGCCCCTTGCCACACTTGTGGCTGTGTTCTGTGCAGAACTAGATAGGAAGAGGCACTACACATGCCTGTGATGAGTTTCAGCACAGATTTTAACACACCCGGTATCAGAGAAGGACTCATACACAGGCAGCTGTAGTTTAGATGTGGGCCTTACGTCCATTCATTATTGATTATGCATTAGAAGCTCAGAGCGAAATAATGTCTTTATAGTGTAAAAAACAATGGCTGTAATAGGGGATAAGCTGTCAAGAGCTCCTCTGATTACCTCTCTCGCCAGTGTTTGCTCATTTATCAGACCAACGGCAATTATAAAAACTTAGAAAAAAAATCTTCTTTATTAATGGTGATCATTAAGTTTTAAAAACTTTGATCTAAGACTTTATTCATGTAGGATTTGTGATCTTTAAAATTTAGGACAATTTTTCTTTCGACCTCAGGAAAACACTCCTGGTAAGTTAGAGGAGATATGGAAGTGCTGAAAAGTAATCATAGAAGATTTTGAAAGAGAAAACTGTTGAGTGTTTCCACATAAGCATAAGAAATTGATTTTAGTTGATACTGTAAAAAAAATAAAGACCCGAACAATATCAAAGAGTAGTAATTTCTTGACAGAAGGCTTTGTCAGAAGGCTTTAATTTTTACTTTTTTTGGAGGCGGGGAGTCTGATGAAAACAGATTTTCAGGCCATATCAAAAAATTTTAGGTGAAAACTTGTAAACAATTTAATTTTTATTGAATGTATTTTGGGTTTAACTCTTCTGGCCACCAAGAGAATTTAAGAAATGTGCAATTATGCTTGCATTTGTGAGCCATTGTATTGCCTAGAAGAAATATTTTTAAAAGCTTGTTTTTAAAATTTCAATTTATTTCTAATTATTTTTAAAATCCATCTCAACACATTGTCATTTTAAACTTTTTATGATGCATAAAAATATACATCCTGAAGAATTAATATTAAAGACAAGATGACATTTCCTGTTTTGTTAATGCTGCTGTTAAACTGATAAAGTCACGGCCATCAGTATCATCAGGGATCTCGGAAGGTGAGTTCCAGCAGGATGTACAATTCAAAATGGCCTCTGTATTATTAAGCATCTTAAATGCCATATCTAACATCTCTCTATATATATTTGGTGGACCATCTATTAAGTACACCTGATTTTAAACACCCTGTGTTTTGAGTTACTTGCTTTAGTTTTAACCTTGAGAACATACATGGAAGGCTAAATCAGGCTTGTGCTTACAAATGAGTTCTATTTATACTGAGCATGACTATAAACACAGTGTTGAACACATTAACCAATTTCATCATTTAAAAACGTTATCCTCCCGAAGTACATTGGTTTGTACCACGGATCAATTTCCACAGTCTATACATCATTTCTTTATATGCTTGCTCTTATTGGCGAGTCGTTTGCCTCTGGTTTCCAAGCAACAGGAAGGGTAGGGAAGCGAAACCATGCCCACATTCTCAAGCAAACGTTTTGTAAGTTATGCAGATATTTTATGTTTGTGCGTGTATGTTTCTATGCATTTATGTGCACCTTGTGTTTCGAATGGTCTGCAGATTTCAGAGGAGGCATTGAAAGGACCTGGAACCAAAGATATGTGCATCACCCAGTGTGGGCCTGAAACTGAACTTGAGTCCTCTGCAAAAACAATAGGCACTCCTCCCAATTGCTGAGTTGCAATGCCAGCCCCCTTTTCAATGCCTAATTAAAAGCGACCACACTTCCCCTTTTCTTTGCCCCCTCCGACCCTTCCCATGGCCTCCCGATACCTTCTGGAACTGATGGCATCTTTGTCTTTATTACTGTTACATGTGCATTCATAATATTCATAATGCATAAATACGGGAGTACAACCTCCTGACAGCATTCTTCTCTTCTGGGTGTGTATGGCTTTTGGGTTGACCACTCTGTATTAAATAACCAGTTAGAGGGCTCATACCTGGGAGATCCCTCTTCTCCCTCATTAGTTGCCTGTAGTTCTTTCTCTAGGGATGGTATCTTATGATATCTCCTCTTCTGTATAACGAGGGTACCTAATGAGATATTCTCCAAGAACAACTGGCATTTTCCTTGTTTGGGCAGCCATACTTTCGAAGTCTTACAGGTGTAGCTTCTCTGTCATTTCTAAGAGACACAACCTCACTAAAGAATCCCCGTGGAGTCTGGTTTTATAATCTGTCACTTCCTTTGAAGAAGTTTCCTGAGCCTCGGGTGCAGGGATTGTGTTGGAGATCTATTGAGTGGGCCTGGGATTCTATCAGTAGACCTCTGCATTAGGTACACTTGTGGTTTTCTGGAATTGTCTGTCTCTGAAGAGTTTATTTGAAGGAAGATCTGGGCTATTATTTCTCAGTAAGTGTAAAGTAAAGGTAAGTTTGACAACTGAGGAATTCTGCTGGCATTGTAAAGTGGTGGAAGGAAGTTCTCAACTATCAATGGCCTTGTTATCCTGCTTGGTTGGTTGTGTGTCTAGTACTAAGCATGGTTCCCCTCCTGTTAAGCAGGCCTCAGATCTAACTATGGAATAGGTGGTTACGAACAAGACATGAATGCCACTATTGCACCTTTACCGATATCTTGCCAGGCTGATCACTGTTTGGCTTCATAGGTCTCAGTTACTGTCCGATTACTGTGAAGAGACAGCATCACCAAGGCAACTTATAAAAGAAAGCAATGACTGTCGCTCATGGTTCCAGGTGTTAGAGCCCATGAGGATCATGGCAGTTGGCAGGCAGTAGGCACCCACTGAGCTCTTAGCTGCTTAGCCTGTGATCTGAGATTTGGAGGCACAGCGAGAGAGCTAACTTGTAACAGTGTAAGAACTGAAACCTTAAAGCCACCCACTGACACACACCCTATCCAACTTGGTCACAGCTTCTAATGCTTCTCAACGGTTCCTTTAACCTTTGACTAAACATCCAAATACAGGAGCCTATCATGATCAATATCATTCCAGCTACAACCCAAGTCACAGCTGGGGAGAGCTGACGGCTTCCCTCACTTGGCAGCTTGCACTGTGTCTCTTACTACGGAAGTAGACGAAATGAGGACTTCCTCTCTAAATTCAGCTCAACCTTTCCACATCCTGCATCAAGCTATGCAATGCTTCCAGCAAGCAAGACTCCCCTTCACCCTCTGAGAGATGAATAAAGGAAACAGGCCTAGCCTAGATTTATGTTGGGGATTAATTACACGACCCTGGATGACTCAAATGGAGATATGTCATGCCTCGTACAGGTGTTTTTGTTAATATACAGACATTGGAGGAGACACTTCAATCCAAGTAATATTATACATACATATATATATATATACATATATATATATATATACACACACACACATATACACACACACACATATATGCACACACAGATACATAAAAATACATGTATGTCTATACGTATATGTGTCTATATATTTAAACAGGTATACGTATATACACAAATACAGATATATGTGTAAATATATGCATATACCCATCTGTTTATGTACATAACCTTCTATCTATGCGTGCACATATCATGTAAATAATATATAATTAACATATATAATAATTATGGATATTATATAATATTCACATTAAACACTATATATAATTTTAGGTATGTACAAAATAACAATTCCTTCAAGTGTATCAAACATTGGTATTTGTTCCTCTGCCCTCCCATGAACTCACAGACCTCATTCATTCCTAATTAGAAATCTTCCTCCACAGTTCCCCTCCCCCACTACACACATCCACATCACTCATATATAGTTATGGTCTCTAGCCTCTTCCCCAATTACCAATCCTAATACTTTTTTTGTTACACTCACACTAAACGCCTCTTCTCTCTCCTTGCGGGTCTTAACTCCAAATCTTCAGAAATGAAAGGAGAACCCATCACTTTCTCACATCCCGTGTTTAAACGCATCCATTTTCTCCTTACAAACTTAAAGCACGCCAACGAGGGAATACAATTACTCAAAGGTCGGATAAAATTGACACAGAGACCATGAGTATTCCACTGGGGATTCAGTTATGAAAAGCAACCCTTGAGCTTCAGAAAAGGTTTTCATTGCTCAGGCTCTTGACGCAAGCCCCCATTCACTAGGATAAATACTCCCCAAAATCAGGATCAAACAGACTGTTATCAAAGAACCCCACAATGGCCATTCTCTACTGATATGCTGAGTCTCTAACCTCATCATGCCTGTATTGCTTCCAGGGTCATGCAATAATTCCTCCAAGACCCAGGGAGATGACTGAGATAATTGGACTTCCAACAGGAATCACTACTCGCTGATGCATCTCATGGTCCAACCATATCCTTCTTTCACCCTCACAAGACAGGCAAGTTGACCAATGCAGTGTCACACACTTAGTACCTGTTCAGGTCCTATCAGCTCTACTTCTTTTCACTGTGAGAACTTATAGGTGGTGCACAGATGTGAAATGCACAACTGTGGACATTCGCTGGACTGCATCTTGTACAGCATTCCAATAACTCAAAGACACACAAGCACACGGATATGTTAAAACACAAGGTCTCCTAATGGCTGAGCTAGCTCGACAGATCCAATTTACATTCTACCTTAGTTCATCCTTGTGTCCTCCCAAAACACAAAGTGCTTGGATATACTGAAACTTGTCACCTCACCATGAATGTGATAATACATTTCTGCATTCATGTGACTCTGGAGACTGAAGCAAGGGGCATCTTTGAGGCAAGACTTAGTTACATAGGAATTCTGTATTCAAAAAAAAATTAAGAAGAAATCTGTTATGGCGGTTAAAGATATTAAAGACCTAGTAATCCACAATTGAGAACTGATAAGCATTTGTAAAATGGGGCAAAGATTGAATTGCAAGAGATGAGATGAATAAAGTAGAAAACTCATGTTTTCAGGATACTCTAAGGGAACATAACTCATGGATGTGTGTATGTGTGTGTGATTTATTGGAATGTTTAACAAGATGAAGTCCAGCCAATGTAACAATGGCTAGCTCTGAAGGAAAACTCCATGAATTAGAACTTCCCCAGTCCTACAAGGCTGGATTTCCAGCAGGTCTTCTGCACATGCTGGAATCCTGAAGAAGGAGGCACCAACGCCAGTGAAAGGGAGATGTGCAAGCAAGGTGAGGGCAAGCAGTCAAAGAACAAAAGCTTCCTCCTTCTCTGTCCTTATCTAGGCTTAAAGCAGAAAGTATGGTACACAGTAAAGACACATCTCCCCATCTCTAGTTCCAAAATAAAGGCGTGTGTATTCCAGCCTCTAAAGATCTGGATCAAAGGCAGATGTCTTCCTGGATCAAAACTCTGCATCATTCTGTCTCAAAGGTCCAGACTTGAAGTGGATTCACCCACTTCATACCAAGTAGAAAATATCTCACAGGTGTGTGTAGTAATATGCTGCTGTGTTGGCTCACCAAGAATGACACAGAGGCATATTCATATCTGCAAATCCTGGGAGACCTCAGCAGAGGGTACCACCATTCTGGCCAGAGCCATACTCAATAGGCAGTGGAACCTTGAGCATCTGAGTTCAGGTGTTTTATTGATTCAGAACACCTCAGATGCAGATCATAAGCAATCAAACATCCCCCACAGAAATCCAACACTTGCAAACAATACAAAATGCCAAGGCCTATGCATCCTTTTTTCCAACAGTGCACAAAAACTATTTTTTAATGACAACTAAAAATAAACTTCCACAACAATTCCCCTTTTCTGCATACATAAATTGCTTTACCTTTACAACACAATTTTGCTCTACACCAGCAAAATCATTCACAAGAAGAACAATTATGAGGCTTCCAATGCACATGACCAAATGACAGCAAACATCTCCCAAGCTTTTGACAATGTCTTTGGGCAACAGAAAAACATCAATGTCCAATTATCTGGTATTCACTCATGATCTTCTGGGCTCTTCCACAGGGCTTGGATTACTTCCCTGGCTCTGCTCTCTGCAGCACACACAGCTAGTCCTCCAGGTTCTGGCTGACTCCCCTCCACTGCTGCAGCTGTTCTTCGTAGTCACCCCATGGTACTGGCTACTTCACAACATTGCTGGGGTCCCTTGCTGAACCTGGGCTGCACTTTCACCAATAGCCTCTTTTGGGCTCTCTTTGTTCAGATCTCAACTTCTCTTCATGATCCCTTCAATCTAGACCCTCAACTACTACTTTGGCTGCACCTTCACCAATGCCCTCTCACGGCCTCTTAAAGTGCCAAGCCTCAGCTGATCTTCACAGATATCTTCAACCCCAGTACCACCTGCGTGTGACTCTTCCAGTACCAAATTTGGCTTCCAGCATGAGATACAACCATGGCCAGTTAGTTTTTGTGTGCTGACCCTGAGGAAACCCTTCTCATATTTTAAGATAAGAGTCTGGTTTGTAGGAAAAACAACTAGTCCTCGTCTGCAGGAAGAGTTACCTTGTGGGTGGCGTTCTCATCACCATCACCAGTGCCTGAATGAATTCTACTCATTCAGGTTTGCAGGGGGGAAAAAACACTGTTCAGTTTAACTAAGTGGCTTTTTGGCTCTAAGTCACAGCTTCCACATCAACAGGAGTTCCTAGGCCAGTGGGAAGAATCTCTGGCTGAAACATTCTGCCAGTTTGGGTTTCTTTTTCATCACCACAATGGATAAACATACACCCTTCTTCATAGACCTCTAAGATTAGACCCACTTGGGCTTCACACACCACATACTAAAGCCATCAATAAACTCAGTTTGTCAACAGAATGCTACCATCAGTGGCAAGGGAGCATCAGCTCCATGATCAGGAAAAGCAGTAAGAACCTTGATTTTTCCTGATCCCAGCTGAGTTCTTTATCTCTAAGGGCCTCAGTTCTGTGGCTCTCACTTTGGAGCTTTTTCATTTATTGATTAATTTCACAGTCTTTTCTCCTCAAAGAGGCTTATTTCCTCTCTCTCTCACCTCTTCCTTCAGCTTTCAATTAACACCTAAATCTCTATCCTCTGGTACTCTCCCTGAGCGTACTTTACCAGACTCTGCACTGAGGTCTGGAGTTTGTTTCTCTTCTTCCCTTCCCCACTTTGCATTAGCTGGGAAGATGTCCTGCCCCACCCATGTTGGTGCCCCATGTTGGAGAGCCACATATAGTAGTTAGCTGCTGCTGGGGCAGCTAACCAAGGAAGACAAGCAGGCATTCTCATAGGTGTGAGCCCCTGCCAGATCTCTGCAGAGGGAACTACCATCACGGCAAGTGCCGTGCTGACAGTGGAGCCCCAGGAGCACCTGCGCTCAGGTGTTTTACTGATTGAGAACTCCTTAGGTGTTCTATTGTTACCACGTGCAGAAAATCAGCAATAAACACCCTCACCCACAGACACCCAACACCTGCAGACGATGCAGAACGCAAGGCTCAGACAGCCCTCACCAACACTGTATAAAACAACTTCAAACAACACAAAAATAAACTTGCACAAGTGCGCCCTCCCGTTCCGGATTATAGCGCATTCCAGAGATAGTCGGGTTGACAAACACAAATGTTTCAGATTACCCCAGTCAGCAATGACAGTCAGGAGGGAACATGTTTCCAGAATAGACACACACATCCACACTTTGGACAAGATGTCATGGCGAGAATCATATCAATCTATCAACACACAGCTCCTGCATCTGAGGTGTGGTAGTTAAGCAATCTAACAACCATCAGGACATTGGGTGGAGGGAAACCCCATTGTGCTTACAATCACCTTTCTGTCCAGAGCACACACTCAATACTGTTCATGTATGTATTACCTCAGAGTCTACATTGGATGTGATGTTGAAACGTGGACACTCTTGTGAGAAGAATATTTTGTGAACCAACACACATATCCAGAACCAATGCTTGAAGACTCAGGGATGTCACAGGGCTAATAAGTTCCTCTCCCTTGTCAGGGATATTTTGAAGTTCTTAGAAGAGCACACCCAAAAAGCGATAGATCCTCGAAATTTAGATGACTGTACACTAGTCTCAGGAACTCAGTGCAACATTCAGTCCATTTATCTGAACAAATTCTTATGGACATGTCCTGTCCCCACCCCTCCCAGGTCTTTGTATTTGGCCCAAATGACGTCAAACACGTTGTGCTGTGTCTCCTGCATCCTGATAGAATAATAACAGAGGCATCATCCAGGCACCAACACTTCTCTTAGTGAAGCATAAAAGTGCAGTGATGTGACTCTCATTGTGTGCGGAGCCAAGGGGTTGAGAGAAAACAGCAAAGATACTGAAGATGCGGGACATATTCACACTCAGATTCATTAAAGGGTTCAAAACAATGAAATGTATAGGGAATTTGGGAAATAGCCTGAGTGAGTGACCTGACCCAGAAAGACAAATGTCGTATGTCGTCCCTGTGTGCAGATCCTGGATACAACACTTTAAGGTTGCCTTATTTCCAGTTTGTGTTAGGAAAGACCAGAAAGACAGGGCTATTAGAGGGAGGAAGAGCGATATTCGAACACATTACATATAACCATAGGCAGAGGGGTGACAATGGGTAGAAACGTACACGCATAGAGGTGTGTAAGATAGAAGACCTAACGAATGAGTGTGTGCGTCAGATGACGGATGAGCAACGCACAATATGTAAAGTACACGCAGAAAATAGTTTGAACCCTTGGTAAACATACAGCTATCTGAACGGAGTCCCTCTCCGTTACTGAATAATGCAGCTCCCAGGTCTCTATCTGGCAGAGGCTCCTTACAATCCACTGCTTCTGAGGACAGCGCAGTCATTTCCTGCAGCGATGTATCCACAGGTGTTCGCCCTGACGCAGTTCACGATTTTCAGCTCGCTTCAGAAGAAACCTCAAACGGCACAGGACACAACAAAAGACGATGGAAAAGAAGGAAAACAAACGGAGCAGCAGGCACCGAGGAGGGAAAGGACTGAAAACCAGTCACTGGAAAGTTAAAGACTAAAACGCAGAAATACACGAAAACTGTCAAACAATAAACTGCTCAGTAAATATTGGGAAAAACACCTACAAACTTCTATTGAAAGATATTTATTATGTAAAAAATACAGAATTTCCATGAGTGTAAGGGGAGGAAATGATAAAATGATATGGAGTTCGTGTCCTGGCATCTTACGACAGCTTCTCTCTCTCCAGATCCCTAGCATCCTACACCCTCTTCTCACCCCTGGCAAACACATACAGAGAGAGAGTGACAGAGAGAGAGACAGAGAGATGGAGAGAGGGAGGGAGAGAAAGCTAGAGACAGGGAGAGGAGAATGTGAGAGAATTCAGACTTATGTAAGTAATACACAGCTAAGCTTCAAAACCAGAGTCAGAAAATCACAAGGTGCCTTCACTGGCAGTGTTCAAACCTGTCGTTTCCCAAGAGAAATTGTATTTTGTGATGCCTTTCATGAATAGTACCATGACCGGGTTTTCTAAAGGTCTTCCCACAATGTGTAAATGCATAAGGCTTCTCTCCAGTGTGGATCTGTTCGTGAGGGATAAGATCACTAGCAGTGGTAAAGGCTTTCCCACATGAATAAGACTTCTCTCAAGTGTGGGTCCCTTCATGAACCTTAAGTCCACGGGCACGGGTAAAGACCTTCCCACAATGTTTACATGAATAAGGCTTCTCTCCAGTGTGGATCCGTTCATGAACTTTAAGATCATGGGACTGAATAAAGGCCTTCCCACAGTGCTGACATGCATAAGGCTTCTGTCCGGTGTGACACCTTTCATGAACAGTAAGTACACTGGCATGAGTAAAGGCCTTTCCACAATTCTTACATGCATAAGGCTTCTGTCCAGTATGGATTCGTTCATGAATGGTAAGAGATTGCTTTTGTTTAAAGGCCTTACCACAGTGCTTACATGCATAAGGCCTCTCTCCAGTGTGAATCCTTTCATGAACTGTGAGAGAATAGGAAACAGTAAAGGCCTTTCCACAGTGCTTACAAGCAAAAGGTCTCTCTCCAGTGTGAATCCTTTCATGAACTGTGAGAGAATAGGAAACAGTAAAGGCCTTTCCACAATGCTTACATGCATAAGGCCTCTCTCCAGTGTGAATCCTTTCATGAACTGTAAGATAATAGGAAGTAGTAAAGGCCTTCCCGCAATGCTGACATGCATAAGGCTTCTCTCCATTGTGCATTCCTTCATGAATGGTACGATGATTGGATTTTCTAAAGGCCTTCCCACAATGCTTACATACATAAGGCTTCTCTCCAGTGTGAATCCTTTCATGTTGGATAAGTCCACTGACAAAGGTAAAAGCCTTCCCACAATGCTTACATGCATAAGACTTCTGTCCAGTGTGGATCAGTTCATGAATGGTAAGAGATTGCTTTCGTTTAAAGGCCTTCCCACAGTGCTTACAAGCAAAAGGCCTCTCTCCACTGTGAATCCTTTCATGAACTGTAAGATAATAGGAATTAGTAAAGGTCTTTCCACAATGCTTACATGCATAAGGCTTCTCTCCAGTGTGAATCCGTTCATGGCAGGTAAGATAATTTGATGTCATAAAGGCCTTTCCACAGTACTTACATGCAGAAGTCTTCTTTCTTCGATGACTTAATTCATGTTTCTGAAACCATTTTGCATATTTAAACACTTTCCCACACTGTCCACAAATGTAACTATTCTCTTGAATGTGACATTTTTCATGGTTGCTGAGGTCACCGGCATCAATGAATGCTTTTCCGCACAGCTTACACATGAATGGGTTCACTTCTGTACGGATTGGTTCATCTTTCTGGCCATCGATGTGTCTCTTCAATTCATTCTCAGCATGGTTATCTGCAGTGTGACCTCTCTCATGAGGCTGCTCAGAAAGGACATTGCTCCCGGCTTCATTGCATTGTTGATTCCTCCAGGGTTTCTCTCTGGGACTTTCAAGGACCTCAAGTGACTCAGAATGACTGGTGTCTTTCCAGTGTTTCTCAGGATTAACAGCCATGGCCACAGCTCGATTCCCTTGAGTTTGGTCTCTAAGATACACACGTGAGGATGAATGACCGTTAGAGCTTTTTCCATGCAGTCTGCTCTCACAGCCTCTGTTTCCAGGAGACATGTGTTTATCAACCACGTTCCCTTGAATCGACTGCTCATTTTCCTCCAATCTACAGTTACGCTCACATTCACAGTCTTTCTCAACCTCCTGAATGCTGCAAAAAAATGAGAAGAGCATTAGGGGAACCATGGGCAAGGTTAACGCTGGGTCCTGAGGCCCACTACAACCATTCTATCCCACAGGCAATAACTGAATGGCTCCAATGTTTATAACGATCTAGTCCACGTGTAATGACCTGTCACGTGTAAAAAAAATAGCAAGTTGACTTTACTTCTTTAAGAGCCATGAGGGAGCTATATCTCAGGCTCAGAGGTGAAGAACAATTCTTGCTCTTCCAGCAGCTCAGAGATTAGTGACTGATGCACAGCTCACAGATTTCAGATACCCTTGATCTGAAGGCTCTGGTGACCTCTCCGGGCATCCATGAATCTCTTCTCCACAGGCAGTGTGTACAAGAAACTCAGACATACAAACAAAATAATTCATGCACATAAATGTTGTGAACATTGAGACACAGGTCCTGATCTTAGCAGACAATCATGGCAATCACATGAAGCTGGGAAACTGTGGCATATGGGCATTTACATACACAGCCTGTGCTGGTTCATGAGTCATCACCATGACCCCAGGTAGGGTCACCTGAGAATGGGGACATTCATTTCAGACGGCTCCATCAGATTGGCTTGTAAGGAAATACAGGGAACGTGTTCTCATGCCTGATTCAGTATGGAGAGTTTTGCAAATGTTGTTGGCCGTGGCCGTAGGCAGCTGGGAGTGAGGCTTACAAGAATGGTACCATAGTGATCCGCGAGGAACAAGCTACTACGCAGCATTCCTCCACGGCTCCAGTTGCTGTCTGGCCTCCAGTTTCCCCTATGCTGAGCTGCTGCCCTGCATTCTTGGACCATTACTTGAAAGTGAAAATCAAGTAAGGCCCATTGACCTCCAAAGATGACCTTGGTCATGGTGTTTATCAGAGAAACAGAGAACACTCTGAATGAAAGTTGGTGAGCAGGGTGATGGAGGACTGCTGTGCCAGAGAAGATAAGCACAACCATGTGGTTGTACTGAGGAGGTTGAGAATACCTGGGACTCTGGGGTGGGGAGTCACCGAATGCTCAGAGGTTAACCAGCTGTTCCAGGTGCTCAGAAATAGGAACGGTTGGAGTCCCGGAAAACACACCAGGAGGTCACCTGGTGGGGGTACAGGGTGTCAGCCTCGGACACATTACAGAAGCCAGTACCATGGGAGATTGTGAAGGACGGAAGGAGCTGCAAATAGAGACGGCCTGAGACTGTCAGTCAAGTTGTGTGTTCTGGGTACGGCAGAAGCAAAAGGGAGATCAGAAGACTATGAGTGAAGTCCAAATATGGGACGTGGGCTAGAGAATACGATTTACACTGTGGAAATCGGGTTTGCATTGAAATGTGAATTGTGAGGAAATTGGCATTGGTTCATGTTATTTAAAAAGGGGAAGTAGTCACCTGATAACCAGTTGGCAGGATCTCACATTAGAGAAGTTTTGGGCTTTTAGAGAGACACTGAAATTTTAAAGAGACCGACCATGTCAAGTGTTACAGATCTTTAAATACTGGCAGACTCATGATGTTATAATTTGCCTTATATTGTGATATTAAGAAAATTGAGGGACATAAAAGACATGAAAGGCTCTGATGCATTCATAGAGATGCATCTGTCTGTCATTTTGACAATGAACCCACTGTCCTGTTTAGCTTTTCTCAACTTGAAACAAGCGAGGACATGCTGGAGGGAACCCCAGTAGAGAAATGCCTCTGTCAGACTGAATGGCAGGCACTTTCATGGGAGGGGGTCTTTCTGATCACTGACTGATGTGGAATGGCTTAGACCAGTGTTGGGGGCGTGGCCATAGATGGTGGAGCACAATGAGATGGGAGGTGAGTAGCTGAGTAATTAAGGAGGAGAAAACTAGCCAATAGCATTTTTCCACGTCACCAGTTTAAGTTCCTCCCCAAGATTCCTGCATGTCTCAAGATCCTGTCCTGGCTTCCCTTTCTGATGGGTCTGTGAAAGAAGTGTAAGTAAAAATGACCTCCACACATGAGTTACTGTCTTGTCACCACGAAAGCAAGCAAACAAAGCCAGGTACTTATGGTCAAAGCTTCGAAACGACTCAGAGAAATATACTAAGGATTTTTTTATATGAAGGGAAATCCTGGGTCATAAACTGTTAGAAAGCTCCCCAGAGCTTACTGTCACATCACGTGTTGGTGGAGTTCATAGATTCAGTGGATAAGATACTCAGCGCTGAATGGCGCAATTCAATGGTGCCACACAGAAATGTGTGGAGAATCCTTTGTCACTGCTGTGCATTTGGACCACTTTGTAGGTACTCAGTTTCCCTGTGGTTCTCAAGTGTTTGATATTAATTGCTTTTCAGTATATAAATTACCCCAGATTTCTGCAAAGATCTTTGGAGTCCTCTTCAGTATTTCCCTCAAGGGCTTTCTCTAGGAGTAAATTTTTAAAAAATCCATTACAACAGGTTCACCATAAAATATGATACCTGCTCTTATGACAGGGGCACGCACCCCAAGGTCACCTCATGTTCCCTTCCAAATTCAAATCACTACAGACAAAAGCAAGAAGCAGCTGCTCCAGGACTGAAGCAGCAATGGGAGCATGTCGTATTTTTACCTATGTCCAACAGGTTCAAAACTGTCTCCTTCATCACTTCCCTGTACAGCTTCTTCTGACCGGAATCCAGCAGAGCCCACTCTGCTGAGGTGAACCTCACAGCCACGTCCGCAAAGCCACCGGCTCCTGAAACAGGGCACGTATAAGGATGGTGAGTTTAAGGGCCAACATGACAGGAAACAGAATCATCTAAGATACTTCTAATCACATCTCTCACTGATTATGTTAATATCAGAGAACTGAAGAGGATCTGCCTTATGCAATCTAGATCATGTCATACCAGACAGGACACACTGTCTCACTTAGAAGGCCAATGCTGAGAAGAGACAACATTACCAAGGCAGATAGTATAAAAAGAAGGCTAAACTCGGGTTTACTTACACATTTATGGAGTCTGTCAATAATTTTCAGGGCTGGAAGCAGGCAGCCATGGGCCTAGAGCAGTTCCTTAATGCTTTATTCCAGATCCAAAGGCAGCAGGTAACAAGACAGAGATGGGGTCTGGCACAGGCTTTTAAAATTTGAAAGACCACCCAGTGACACACTTCCTGTAGGAAGCCCATATCTTCTAATATTATCAAAAGAGTTCTGGCAGCTAGGGTCCAAGCTTTCAAACATGTGAGCTGATGGAGGCCAGGCGCACTGAAAACACCACACCCACCCGTTAGAGAGACAACAGTCTGTGAACACTACAGGGACTTCATTTTTGGAAGGAGGGAATGAGACATAAAGCAACTCCACTCTCTTCCTTATCTGGATGTGATTTTGCCAGCATCTTCACAGTCCTGCACTTATGGAGCACATCCTTCAGTCGTGAGAAAAATAAACTCAATCAGCTTTAGGTCGACTTCCCAGAACACTGTGAGAAAGCCAGATGAAAAGCCCAATATACGAAAGAGATTCAGAAAAGTGTCGGCCATTCATGTAAGTAAACAGAACCAGGTTCTCGTTGAGGATTTGGAACTCATTTTAGGGCTCTGTGAGGAACTAGAGTAAGGGCTATCCTGTGCAAATAAAATCAAGAAAACAACTTCAATTGCCAGGTTCCCACTAATACCTCAGGAAGAACCTGAGAGACGAGTCTATGGCCATGCAAAGCACTTTATTTTCCTCGGGTTTCATACTAACGTCAGGGCTGTCCAATAAAAAGACCATGGCAGCCTCGAATGCTGGCCATGTGGTGCCCTGTAAAGAAGATAGGCAGTGCCTAGGGGATCCTCCTGATAGGTCAGGATCTGAATACTGGATTGGCTGTCATATCTCGGGAGGATGTAAGGGGCTTCTGGGAAAGAGAGTTCTTGACAGTGAGCAGAGAGGCAAGGGCAGTGCCGCCCAGCACTAGGGGGCGCTGGTCCTCTCACAATCTGCCCTACTCCTGAGAATTGGAAATGGACCTGAATGACCAGATTCTGAGTATATTGGAGGAGGAAAAGCATATGAGCAAGCTAAATTGGTAAACAAGGGTAGCAGCTATAATTGATCACATGATTACTTCTAAGCACTGGTACGACAGTGAAGTTGGCAAGTCTAGGAAAAATGGAGGAACCCCAGCGTCAGCTTGGCTTGGCTATGTACACAGTCCTGTCTGAGCCAGGAACCTGGGACCCTGCAGTATCCTTTTTTAAGTCTTTACTAGGCTTTGTCATATCTCCTTGAAAACAGTAACACGTCTTTGATATTATCTTAGTAACTTCTGGTTGCATTCAAATGCCTTTA
This sequence comes from Cricetomys ansorgei, assembly GCA_026225945.1. NCBI lineage: Eukaryota > Metazoa > Chordata > Mammalia > Rodentia > Nesomyidae > Cricetomys > Cricetomys ansorgei. The sequence goes on along the minus strand of JAMJFZ010002088.1, from coordinate 43,505 downwards.
GGGAAATATATGGGACGTATCTGACAAAGGCCGATTAGCAGTGGTGTAGTTTGATGATGTAGTTTGAAGTGCATATGCAACATAGCAAACAGTCTTCTCAACATGATCTTCTCAGTTCACTGCTGGTAGTGATATGGTTCCTGACTGCAGAACTGACAACTTCAATCCACTTAGCAAAGTACCAGAACATTTTAGGAAAATTCAGACATGGCCACATGCCAGCACTCATGTGGATTTCGAATTTCTGTGAAAACCAAGCCATTCAGGGCCAGACACGTGGTGAGATCATTGATCACAACCAAAGACACATGCTGGGCACGGTGGCAAGCAGTGTTAAGCCCTAGGATCCTGAGGCAGAAGCAGGCTGGAGGCACCTGATTCAGACAACTAGTTCCAGCACAGCTAACACTCCCCAAAGAAACCCTGTCTCAACAATACAGAGCAAGCAAGCCTCCGAAATATTAGAGTACAACAACAAAAAACAAGTTAAGAAAAAGGCAAAACCTTTAATACTTCATCCTTCCACTTCCATATGAGCTTATTCCTTTCTGGGATTGCATTTTAAGACAAGATGTCCTTAGATTTGGGTGCCTTTCTTCAATTTCCTACACAACCAGTTTGGCCACGTGCCTTTTTCATAAACTTAGTGCCTTCCTTGTGCTCTGTGCATTCCAAATATTTGATCTAAAGGAAAAACAGGTCTTAAGGGTAGGAGCAGGTCCCAAGTAGGTTTGCACACAGGAACCCCATCTAGAGCTGGGTAGGAAACCTCAAAACTTAGGGACAGGTCAAAAGCCAATAAATTCCTCCCAACTTGTTTTTAAATATATCCATTTTCTACCAATAAAATCAAAATACAGCAACAGGAAAAGGGGACTAATTAGTAGGTGAGTCTGCACAATAAAAAAAAAAAAAAAAAAAAAACCATAGGACTCTTCAATTTCCACGTAGGGCAATTTCTCCGCCCTGAGTCTGCAGCACCTTGGAGCTTATGGGAATGAGTGGTTGGTTTATCCTGTCTTCTGCATTTTTATCATCTTGTGCCAACTCAAACATGAGTTGGAATCAAGTGATATTTTAGTGACTTAATACCGTTGTAAGTAATAATTGTCGATGTATAATATGGACGGTGTAGTTTTATGGAAAGCCAATGGACGTATGCGCAAGGGAAACAGGAGAACTTAATGAGAAGGAACTCAGCATCACAGAAACACAGTAAAATGCATGCATCAAAGTCTATCACACCAACACACTTCACATCCTGTCTGTCCACACGGAGTAGAATGGGACTGCAGTAGTCCACCCCAAGCTAAGAGGGTATTTAGGCAACTGCTGGTTTTCTGGGAGATGGAGAGTCTTTTATTTATTTAATAGAAGAAATGTGTCTACTAGAAGGTTGCCTGTGCTCCTCTGGATGGCCGCTCACATTTGAACAGCATTAACTAAACCCTGTGGGTAATAAAACACAAAGAAAGAAGATTCAACAACAAAAAGAAACATGAAATAAAGAGGGGGAGGAGTTTAAAGGTGAGATACAATCAAAATACAGCAAGAATATATAAGAAATTCCAAACAATAAACATGTATATAACAGATTTTGTTTAGCTTTCTAATTACAAAAGAATAAAACGGATGTCAAGAGGGCTGGGATACACGGAAAGAAGTTAAAAGCTTGCCACGCAAGCCTCAAGACCTCAAACTGATTTAGGTTTTGTCTTTTCCCCCTTGGAAGGAATTGGCAAGGGATGACTTGAATTACTCTGAGAAACTGACTGAAGGCAGAAGGAGTTTATTTCATCTCAGACTCAAGGGTGCAGTCCACAGTGTACGTGTCACCCAAGGTTCCCAGATAATTGCCTCTGTGGCAGTTAATAGCTTTATGGCCAGGCTTCAGCAAAAACTCTAAATCCACTCTGTAGTGTACGAACAGAAAAACGGGAAAGAAGAAAAACATGTTGGGCAGTAAATGCGGAAGAGGAGAAGGAAAGGACTGAAAGACATTAACTGGAAAAGTAAAGTACAAAGTTAAAAAAAAAATCACGAAACTGTCAAAAAGTAAGAGCAGTAAAAATCAGGGTGCGGGAAGCACAAACGCTCACTTGAAGAACACTGTGAAGTACAAAACACAGACTACTCAGCTCTCCCAGGGTCTGAGTCTGTGTCCTTGTTCTCTGATCAGGCATCTCATGAATGCTTTTAACTCCAGTCCCAGTGGATCCTACACCCTCATAAATTGCATGCCTGTACACACACACACACAGACACACACACACACAGACACACAGACACACACACACACACACACACACACACACACACACAGACACTATATACCTTTGGAAAAAGGTCGGTCTACGTGAGTGACACTCACAGAATGTCTATGCACATGAATTTAACCACCGAGTAGCTAATGATAGCAAACAAAAAAAAAAAGTGTCTGAGGTCTGTATTATTCTAAAAGTTCCTTCCCGCCTCACTCAGCAGTCTGTTTGCACAATCAAAGAGACCATGGATTACACCTCCCACACTTTTAGCCTTCATGTCCATGCTTCTACTGGGGAACCACCATAAAAAAAAGGGCTGGCCCGACCAGTCTGAGCCATCTGCACCTTTAAAGTGAGGGAACTTCATATAAACAGGGGAGACAAGGCTATGTCTATGTCGCCTCTGGTCTGGAAGAGCAGCCATCCAATCTCTTTATCAGCAACTCTATTTTCATTAAACTAAGATGGAGTAGCTCATTTACATGATAACACAGTCTGGCTAAGGAAGCCAATGCCATGGCTTTTAGTTAGCATTACATCAGCCATATGGTCAAATATGTTGCAACATCTGTCTCCCAGGTGGCTAACTTCTTCTTAATGCCCCAAGTGCACTGACCGAGTTCTTTAGTAATGGCAGTGACAAATCAGACACAAATGCTAGTTCTGAACGGAGAACTGAAGAACATCTGTGTGATGTGACCTGGATCACTCTGCGTCTGGCACACAAGGACACACTGTCCCACTTACAAACGTGTTGCTGAGAAGAGACACCATTAACAAGGCACCTTTCATGAAATGAAACCTTTAATTTGGGCTTGCTTCCACTTTTACACGCAATGATTCTCATGGCTGCAAGAAGACATTCATGAACCTGGTCAGTAGCTTATGTTTTCCTCTGATCCAAAGGCAGCAGGAAAAAGACAGGCAGAGCGCCTGGGACCGGCTTCTGAAACTTCAGGGACCACCCTCAGGACACACTTCCTGTACCAACGCCACAGACCCTGATATTCTCCAAACCGATCTGACAGATAGAGATGAAGATTTCAAATGTAGGAGCCAACCGGTGAGAGCCCCATTGAAAATATGACACTGGAAAGGCCTCTTGAGAGGCAACATTTTCTGAACTGTACAGTGATTTCGTCAGAGGAAGGAGGAGCTGAGACTCAGACAATGACACATCACCCTGCTCCTCAAGGGAATTCTCCAGCCCTCACAGTCTGGAATTCCATGTGAAAGGAATGCGCAGGACACCATGCAACAGGGTCTCACACAAGAGGTTTATTGGGGTGGTGCGAGACACAAAGTGTCAGCTATCCAGTGGGGAGGAGAGAGAGAGAGTCCAGGTCTGCCAGGTTGTCTTTTAAAGGGGTAGTGGTTTGTATGGCGCTTGGGCATTGCAGATCTGATTCCTGGTGACAAAGGGTGGAAGTGTCCCTAGAGGGGAGGTGGGGTGTGGGGTTGGACAAAGCCACCACATTGGGGTACAGTGGGGGTATTGTTACTGGGAACTGGTTCTTTGGAAAGGCCAAACAAGACACTGGAATGTGGCCAGGGACTCTGGGGAACACATTACACTATGGACTATACTCTCGAATCCGAGATGAAATATACTCCTTCTGCCTTAAGTCAATTTATCAGAGTAATGTATGACAGGCAGATGAAAGTCATCATTTGTCATTCCCTTGCAAGGTGGAAACAGACGAAACCTAAATCGGTGAAAACAGACATGCAATAGGAGAATGAAAACTGCACAGACCACCCACGACCCTACACAGCACAGTCTCAGCATCAGCAACCCGCCAGCACCGCAAGGTCTGAGCAGGCGCAGGTTCATGGCAAGGACCCACCCAACACTCAGGGATGGACATAAAGCAGCCTCACCAGGACAGACAATCAGGTTTGAGGGGGGACTCAGACTCAAGGCTGCCTGCCGGGTGCACACTTAAATTGAACAAGGACACATTGCTGGGCCAGACTCCACCTTCCACACAACTCCCAGGACCAGGGGGAACTTGGGTGCTGGCGCCACACAGCTCCAGAGCAGCAAGTGTCCCAAACCTACATCCGGGATCCCAGGAGCCCGCGGCACACTCACCATTTCTGGCATCTGAGGAGTCTGGGTGTCCTCCCTAAGACGCTGCGGTCTGCAGAACACACAGTCGTGCAAACCTCAGCTCCAGGAGGATACCTTCTGCGACCCAAAGATTTCAACAGGCAGCAGGCACATGCTGTGACTATCAGTGCTCCTCATTGGACAGTTCATGCCTGCCAGTAATATCGTTCCTGATTGGCGAACTGTACTCACTCCACCCCCTCAGCGAAAGGATCAAGACATCTTACGAAAATTCAGGCCTAAACGTTTGTGGTCAGCACTCCTGAAGAACACAGATTTCTGTGAATTAAAAACCATTCAGGGCTACATACATCATTGATCAAAACCAAACAGAGTGCCGGGCATGGTAGCAAGGAGATTAAATCCTTGCCATCCTGAGGCAGAAGCAAGTGGAGACACCCCTGACCCAGGGAAGTAGTTCCAGGACAGCTAATACTACCCAAAGAAACGCTGTCCCAAAAAACTAAAACATGCAAGCAAGCCAACATCCAAAATTAAAATAACAACGGTGACAATAAAGTGAGCTAAGAATAAAAGCAAACGCCTTTCCATATTAGCCTTCTCATTTGAAATAAGCATATTCCGTTATGGGTCTCATTGCATTTTAAGATTTAAGATTGGGATTTGGGGTTCCTTTCCTCACTTCCTCTCACACCCAGAATTTCCCACTTGTCTTTCCATATGCCTAAGGTGTGCTCCGTGCATGCCAAAGATGGAGTCTGCTGCCACAGGGCTGTGTGACAGACAGACCTTTAATCCCAGCACTGTGAGCATGAGGCCAGCACACACATACATACACACACACACACACACACACACACACACACACACATGTGAGCAACATGTGAGTATCTACAGGGACCAGAAAAAGAGTCATGATTGGCCTGAAAAAGACGTTACATTACAGTGTGGGTCACCAATTGTGAGTGGTTGGAAGTGAGCATGGGTGATCTAGAAGACATGTAAATGATCTTAGCTGCATAGTCCTGTTGTCAGTCCTTCGTCCACATCCTGTAAACCTGGTCCAGAGCCTGTGGCTGGAAGGTCATTGCCCATAGAGCAGAACATAAGACCTGGGGAATGTGTATGTCACACTGCTGTGGAAATTTACATGATGTGTCCATAGATTGGTGCTACACACAGCCTTCATCAGAGGAGCTTCCTACAGCAGGGGAAAATAGATGACTAAGAGATATGTAACTGGCCAAAGTGTCATGAAGAAGGAGGGTTTTGATTGAAATGGGTCAGCCACAATATCCACTATAAGCTTTAGGGAACATCTGAGGACAGGTGGAGAGATTTTTCAGGGTCAGATCGTGAGGAAAAGCACAAGCAAGGCCGCCTTGTGCAACCCTTGTCTAAGGCCCTCATCCTAAGCCCAGTTCAGGCCTTCAGGCCTACAGTGTTGTGCTCACTGCAGGGGAGCCGCCTCCCCAACACACACACAAAGGACAATTAATCAGAGATGAGGGAACAACAGTGCAGTCACAGGAGGGCAGCAAGGTCTTACCTCAAGGCCGGACATCTGTGCCTGTTACCCCTACGCCACAGGAGGAATGTGAGTGTCTTCTCTTAAAATGAGTCCATACCAAATCCACCCAGGAAACTGTCTTACTGACCACCAAGCATGGCCCCTATCACGTCACCCATGCTAATATTCTCCCTACAACCTATTAAAAAGGCCAGTAAGCCTTTGTCCAGGGTCGGCCGTTTTTATTGTGTGTGACCCCTGCATGCTGGTTAAAATAAAACTCCCCTTGCTCTTTGCATACGATTTCACACTCTTGCTGGTTTGGGGGACCTCGCGATCTGGATGTGACACCAGTACCCACATGGCAACTCCCAACTGTTGATAACTTGTGTTCCAGTATAACTGACACTCTCATACAGAAATACAATGTAGGCTAAGCACCAGTGAACAGAAAAGTAAATGAATTCAAAAAAAGAAGTGTCTGCTGAAGATTTAAACATAGTGAGTCAGCTGAGGGGTCAGTAAGAAGAGTCAGTTGAACAGTCAGTTGAGAAGCAGGCTGAGTGGAGAATCAGACTGAAGAGTCAGCTGAAGGAGAAGAGGCAGAGTTCAGAAGGAGCTAGTTAGAGTGGCTCAGTCAGAAGTAGGTCTCAGAATGCTAAGGCTAAAGCCTTCTAGACCTGGGCTAGCAGTTGAAATGTTCTAGATTGTATGAAGGCTGAAGCCTTCCAGTTCAAGGACTAAGACTAGATTGTAAAGAGGTTGAAATGCTCAAGGGCTCCAGGGTTCTGGGATAGAATCCGTGTTCATATAGGCACAAGAACAAACTGCCCTCTGCTCTGGTGAATCTACATCAACGTCTGACGTACACAACTACAGTGAGACCTGACCCTTGGAAAGGCAGAAGCAATCCTACTCACCGACAGGAGCAGCTGTGTGCATGATGGGATTAGGTATGCGGGGTGGCTATAGTAACACTCACAGCCTTAATCTGGGCCCAATCTTTGCCTCATGGACATCAGCCCAAAAAGCAGAACTGACAGACAGCCGTGACTCGGGCACTAAGATGGGGAAATGGCTGTCAACATCTATACCAATACCCAGGATGCTTCTGCCATTGCACACATTCATGGTGCCTTGCACCACCAACGGGGCCTCTGACCTCTGCAGGAAAATATATCTTTTTAAAAAGAGATAAAGACTTCAGGCCTTCTAGCAGCTATCTGCTAGCCAGAAAGACTTGTTTCATCCATTGCACAGGGCACCAAAAAGAGGACTCCACTGAAGCCCAAGGTAACAGATTTGCTGATGTCACGGCAAGACGGGTAGCCACAGAGCCTGGGGGTCACTACAGATAGATGTTAGGCACCACCTCAGTGCTCACTCTGCTGCCTGAGCCAGGCCTGCTAGAATGTCCCACAAACACAAAAGAGGAAGGAAATTGGGCCAGGCAACAGGAATCCACTAAGAGAGGAGGAGTGGGGGCTTCAGATGGACACCCTATCCGACCAGAGGGCCTAGGGCTTCCCTTCTCTTCATCAGAGCACACAGATCAACCAACTTCAAAGAGTGAGTCAGGGACAGATACTCCTAAGCCGCCTGGGTGAAAAGGTTAAACAAACCACCAACTACTGTGCTGCCTGTGTCCAAGTGAACACACAAGGAACGGGCTGACTCCGTTTGCAGGCAGGAGCCATTATGCTGTATTGTGAGAAATACATAGTGTTTGGGTATATTTGAACTTATTCTCAAACATTAAGCTGTTTATCCAGTGGCCTGAAGTACACTCTTAAGAGAGGACTCTGGAATGCAGAAAGCATGCTAGTTTGGATCACTTGCAATTGTGTATTCCATGGCCTTAGATGAGAACAATGGCCATTCTAATACTGTCTGCACCCGATTGTATAGATGCTTATGGAGGGACTTTACAGGGCCCTCCCTCAACCTAAGCACAGGATAAGAAAGTCCTTGTGCAGGGACTTGCCTGGCCGCTAAAATGGCATCATGTACCTACCTGAAGTTGGGGGTTGGTGCACTGTGAGGATTCTAGTCATTATGCATTAAGGCCTGTGTGTTCAAAGGCAGTGACTCCTTTCAATAAAATCCCTAGAGGTCATATGCTAGGAGCAGGGCCAGAAGCAGATCAGAGGATAGGAAGCAAATCTTCTAAGTCAGCCAAAGAAACCATACCCTTTGCCTTGGCCATCCAGGTTTTCCATCTCAGAAGTGTCATGGCTCTTTATTGATACATGGCAATAATAATAATTATAATTATTATTAATTAATAATAATAATTAACACATAAACATACATAGCTGTGTTTTTTAATTAGTTTCCTGTAATGAGTCTTACCCCAGCCATGACCTTGACTTTGAGATCACCCTGACCCTCCCTGATCATCCTCCCAGATCCACCCTAAACACATGGCCACCACATTGTGTTTTGGGGATTTTTCATTAAGTCCTTAGTATTCCTTTGTCTCACTCTATAAAACCTGCACATGATTTTATAACTTAAAAGGGGACAAAGAATTGGACTCGGGGCTCTGGGAGATCCCAAAGTCAGTGCCAAGATTTGGGATAGTCCCCAAAATGAGCAAGTCTTAGGTGGACTTGAATGGTCCTGAGGAGCCCAGAATACCAGACTGCAACAAATTACAGGTCGCCAGTAAGGGAGAGGTTCTAGAAGGAGAGCAAGTTCAAAGTGGACTTGATAGACCTTGGATATCCAGACTGCAACCTCTCCAAATTGCCCCGAGCAGCATGGTACATTTTCAGGATTCCTGAGAGGCAGGCTGCCCCTGGCTGCCTCTTGTCTGGCTCCCTCTGGAGCAGCTTCATCTTCTTGCTCCATCTCTCAGTGGCTCATGGCAGCCTGCTGTTTAAGTCCTGCAGGGACACCAGGCACTTCTCTACCCCCTCCTGCTTGTGATGGTTTCCCTCACTCTGCTTCTGAAGGATGGCTTTTTCCTACTTGCTCTGTCTCCCAGCTGGCTCCTGTATCTGACCATGGAGCTCTGGCTGTAACCACTCCCCACACTGCTAGGCTGGCCTAATGTGGTTGCCCTGGTTGGGCAGCCCAAGCAGGCACCATAGACCCCATGTCCTGCTCACTGCCCTGCTGCAGCGTACCTGTACCCAGAATTTCTTATCTTCTCGTTTTCTGCTTGTGCTGGTCTGTCCCTCCGATCACTGGGTTTGGTTTTGCAGGGTTTCAAGTATCTTTTGTTTGAGGTTAAATGTTAAAATACTGTTATTAAAAAGCTGCTTCTGGAGTTGGGGCATGGCCTTTCCTAACCCAAGCATGTGTGTTTAAAAATTTTATCAAAGGTATTTGAATTCTGCATTGATGACCTGAGAATTAACATGCATTACAGCCAGTAAACAACAGCATCATTCTGGGGTGAGAAGCATTGTATCCTTGCTGGCCTCCAATATCTTATTAGAGTCAAGATGTCTCCCCAATTTATCTGTTGATTTTTCCTCTTGGGGTTCTTACCTTGATGGGTTTGTTTTTATCTGTAGAGGTTTCATTTTTTCTGGTAGTTTCTGGCATGCTTTCCTGGTCAAGTGGGAGCAACCTGGGACTTTGGTCATTTTCTGAAGACACAAGCATATCCTTGCCCTGATGTTAACATCAAGTCCTTCCCATGGATTAGATTGGAGGTCTTTTAATTTACCATATATTTTAGATTCTGTCTCCTCTAGGGAAGAATGCTTTTGGGAAGCAGAAAAAGTATTACCCTTTAAAGTAAGCATTTTAAATTTAAAATTGGAATAACTAAATATAGCATAATATGTTGGAAAATAAGTGGATGTATATACCTCCCTTTTATTATTAAAATTGGTCAGTTAGGGAGTATGTGATGGTGCATGCCGCTAATGTCAGCACAAGAGGCAGGTGAATCTCTGTGAGTTTGAGTTTGCTTGCTGTATAGAGTGACTTCCAGGAAAGCCAGAGTTATAACAGAAAACTTGTCTCAAAACCCCAAAAAAAGACAATTAAAAAGTTGGTGTTGTTTTATAATAGCTTTAAATTGTGAACAGTGATTTTCTCTTTGTTTGTTTTTGTATGTTTTTCCAGACAGGGTTTCTCAGTAGCCCTGGCTGTCCTGGAATTTGCTCTGTAGACAAGGCTGGCCTTGAACTCAGAGATCTGCCTGCCTCTGCCCCTCAAATTCTGGGATTAAGGGCATGCACCACCACCACCTGCCTCAATAAGAGAATTTACTACAATGATTAATGTATGATTATGTTAAAATGTCATCATAAGGAGCACCACTATTAGTATTTATTTGAAATCAGAATCCCAGGAAGGTATGTGTAGATTTGTTTGACAAAGTCAGGTTCCACATGTGACACAAAGTTTATTTCCTAGAGCTCCTGGAGCCCCTTGCCACACCTGTGGCTGTGTTCTGTGCAGAACTAGATAGGAAGAGGCACTACACATGCCTGTGATGAGTTTCAGCACAGATTTTAACACACCCGGTATCAGAGAAGGACTCATACACAGGCAGCTGTAGTTTAGATGTGGGCCTTACGTCCATTCATTACTGATTATGCACTAGAATCTCGGAGCGAAATAATGTCTTTATATTGTAAAAAACCGTGACTGTAATAGGGGATAAGCTGTCAAGAGCCCCCTTTAATTACCTCCCTTGCCAGTGTTTGCTCATTTATCTGACCAAGTTCATCGTTGTGTCCTCCCAAAACACAAAGTTCTTGGATATACTGAAACTTGTCAGGGCACCATGAATGTGATAATACATTTCTGCATTCGTGTGACTCTGGAGGCTGAAGCGAGGGGCATCTTTGAGGCAAGACTTAGCTACATAGTAATTCTGTATCCAAAAAAAAAATCAACAAGAAATCTTGTTAAAGTTATGGTGCTTAACGGAGAGTCCAGAGTTGAAATTTCCAATGCTCTTTATTAATCACAAACCATGTCAAATCTCAGGGAATTCTATACCCGCGCAGCTAGGCAGAGAGCTCACTCCAAGGCTTCTTCACCCCATGCTCTCCTCTCTGTTCTCCTCCTTCCTCGGTCAGCTCCTACTCCTCCTCCAACTCCTACCCCTCCTCCCTCCTTGCTCCACCCCTCAATCCCCAGGTGTTTTCCTCCTGTTTTCACACAGACCCTCACTCAACAAATAACAGGAACCTCCTGTGGGGGGTGGAAACTGGGGATGGCACAGAGATGTAAACAAGTAAGAGAGGAATCTTAACTAAAATATTATCCACAACTAAAACATACCACATCTCACCCTTTTTGTTTAAAATAAGAACAATACTGACTCAATCAAATGAAGCTAAGACTTAAAGTTATAGTCTATCAAATATCAAATCCAAGGTTCAGCAGACTGCTCATGCAGTTCAAAAGTCTTTGTGACTGCAAGTGTCCCATAACATCAAGTATCAAGTCCAAAATTCACCAATTGTTCATAAAAGTTCACCAATTGTTCATAAAAGTTCACCAATTGTTCATAAAAGTTCACCAATCATTCATAAGTTCAATGTTTAGCAAAATGCTTGTGCAGTTCAAATGTCTTTGAAGAGAATCAGAGGTCAACGATCCATTTTTGTGGGACTATAGAGGTTGAAGGCTGGACAGTAACCTGCACACTGTGATGTCTCTCTTCAGCCCAGTGGTCTCTGGATACTCTCAGTTGGATGTTTCATTTCTGAAAAGACAAAAACACAACCTTTCCCTGACATGGGGTGGGGTCTTTACACTCCAGGCTATTATTATTAGAGCAAAATGCTTAAACATTATCTTTTAAAATTAATTTTTTGATTTTTTTTGAGGTTAAAATAGCCAATTATAGATATATTCTCTACCCTTTCTTTTTTAAAAAAACTCTAACACAAGCAGTGTAGATTCTGCCTAAGCTCTCTGAGTTGCTTTGTGCAACGATCCATTTTAAAATAATGTCTTCCTTTTATATCATGAGCTCAGTAGAGGAATGATCAGAAAGCATACAATCAAGCTTGAGATCTAGGTAATTTACATATGCATTTTGCAATCTGCTTTCTACCTGAATTAACTCCTTTTCTGTCGTCCTTAAACTTTTTTGTCTGTTTAAATCTGAATCACCATTTAGTGCTTGAAATGAATTATTTAACTCTTGAGTAGTTAACCTAATGGTAGGTTCATTAAACCAGATATTAACTTTCAGTGGCTTTTGTACAAAATACTGACATAAAGTGGTACTGAGAATTCTTTGGGAATGATTTTCCATTGATACCTTTTAACAGGCTGAGAATTATTATCAACACCTGTTCTGTCCTGCTTATGGACAACCTTGACAGTCTGTGATTATTTCTGATAACATTTTTTTAATATCTTTATCAATAGCATCTTACAGGTTGTCTCTGAGATTAAAGGAATGTTAATCTGTACATTCCATTGTTTTAATAGGTCTCTTCCCCATAAACTTATAGCTAGATCTGCCACATATGGTCTTATATTTCCTAGTTCACTTTCTGGTCTTATGCATTTGACACCTGTTATATTCTGTTTTAACTGAGAAAATGTTCCAGTTCCTAAGAGCTGAGTAGTTACCTCTTGAAGAGGCCAGTTTGGATTCCAGGAGTCTTTTGAAATGACAGTTACATTGGCTCCTGTGTCTAACAATCCCTCAATCAAAATTCCATTTATCTGTACTTTTAACTTAGGTCTCTGATCATTTATAGTTGCTTGCCAAAATACCTGTTTTTCAGTACTTTTTAATTCACCTGTTTTCTCAGCTCTATCCTTGATTTCAAAGTCTAAAGCAGTGCTGTCTTTAGCTGCAGGCACTACCTGTTTTAATCTCTCTGAGGGTGAGTCAATCAGTTGCTGGTAAGAAATTGTTGGCTTGTTTTTTCTGTGGTAGGAACTTAAGCCAGGCCCCCTAGGGTGTTTTCCCCACAGCAAAGAATTACCTTGAATATCTGTTACAGATTGACATTCATTAGTCCAATGTCTACCTTTGCCACACCTTCTACATATACCAGGAAACTGAGGTTTTCTTCCTGGCTTATTATCAGAGAAAACATTATTTCTAGGATCCGTTTGTCTACAGTCCTTTTTAAAATGACCTCACTTTCCACAGCCAAACCATCTGACCTTTTGTTTTTTAAAACCTTGAACAATTGCTTGTCCAATCCTAGTGGCATTGTAAGCACTGGATCCAATATCAGCAGTAATTTTAATCCATTGATCCAAAGAAGCTGTTTTTAATGGCCTTATTGCCTTTTGGCATTCTGAATTAGCATTTTCAAATGCCAGAGATTTAATTAACACTTCCCTTGCTTCTGAGTCTGAAATTGTCTTATGGACAGCAGAAGTCAATCTCTGTACAAAATCAGTGAATGGCTCATTTGGGCCTTGCATGATTTTAGTAAATGACTCAGACATTTTCCTGGCTCTTCACCTTTATCCCAAGCATTAAAGCCGCTGTATGACATTGTGCCAAAATATTATCATCAAACTGGATCTGCACTTCCAACTCAGCATATTGACCTTCACCTATCAACTGATCTGAGAATATTAATGCCTCTAGCTCGGTTACGTTGTTCTATTACCAAAGCTTCTTCTCTCCACCATGTCAGCCATTGGAACTGAGGACCGGCTTCTAATACAGCTTTTGCCAAGTCCCTCCAATCTCGAGGAATGACTCGGTGTTGAACAGCCCAGTTGTTCAATATCTGTTTTACATAAGGAGAGTGCATTCCATAGGCTACTATTGCCTCTTTAAATCTCTTTAAATCTAGCATTTCGGTAGGTTGCCATCCAAGTTCATCATAGCCCTGCATCCTGTTTATAGTCACTGGATAAACCATAGTTGTTTTCCTTAAAATCTGTGGCTGCCACATTGCGTTATAAGGTGGAGCAGTAGGCTCTGAATTCTCTGACTGAGCTAGGCTTTTACTTCCTTCCATCAACTGTTCTAATTTTGCTACCAAGTTTTGCATTTTTGCATTCCACTTCTCATCTATTTCCTTTAAAGCTGCTTCTTGTGAGAAGCAAGTAGATTCTGCTTTTCCTTCTACCATTTTAAAATTTTCTGATTTTGCTCTGAATTTATCTCCTGTATCTACGTCAATTTCCCGTAAAGGGCTACATATCCCTTTTCCTTCTGCACTGACAGTTTTCCTTGATAGAGCACAGTATATCATGATGGCTATTGATAATACAATGTGAAATACCAGAATAACAAAAACCACAATCTGTATTATGCTAGTTTCAGTTGAAGTATTTATCTTTTCATCTACTGTTTTCATTCCTATGACATCCTTAACGAAACCATACAGAGCCCAAGTGCCCTGTGTCACGATATTTTCCATTTTTAACACGGAAAAATTTTCTTTTCCACTCTTACTTATCCTCTCCTTCCTTAGGAGACTCCTGTGTAATTTTCTTTTATTTTTTCTATCTTTCTTACTGTGGCTCCCACTTCTCAAAGAGCATTCTCTTTATTACCTTCTCCTTTTACAGAAGGTCTATAAATCTGTGATTCTTTTCCTGAAACTTTATTAACCCGTACCTGTGTGCATTTTTTCTTTAATTCTGTCTCTTTCTCTTTAGCTCTCCTCTTTCCATAGGAGGCCCTACTCCTTCTTTATTTATCTTGTATCTTACTTTACCTTTCCTGCGTCTTCTTTCTTCTTTTGCTTCCTTTTTCTGCCTTGGCTCTCGCTGTCCCGCGTTGTCTGTCATTTCTTATAGACTCTGTGTCTGGACTCCCCTGTCCCGCATTGTCTGTCCTTTCGTTTTTTCTTCTTTCTTCTTCCTTTCCCACGTGAGTCCTTGCCATGCATTGGTGCGCCAAGTGTTAAATAAAGTTATGGCGCTTAACGGAGAGTCCAGAGTTGAAATTTCCAATGCTCTTTATTAATCACAAACCATGTCAAATCTCAGGGAATTCTATACCCGGGCAGATAGGCTGAGAGCTCACTCCAAGGCTTCTTCACCCCATGCTCTCCTCTCCTCCGTCCTCTCCTCCGTCCTTCTCCTCCGTCCTCTCCTCTATCCTTCTCCTCTGTTCTCCTCCTCCACCTCCAACTCCCTCCTCCCTCCTCGCTCCACCCCTCAATCCCCAGGTGTTTTCTTCCTGTTTTCACACAGACCCTCAATCAACAAATAACAGGAACCTCCTGTAGGGGGTGGAAGGTGGGGATGGCACAGAGGTGTAAACAAGTAAGAGACGAATCTTAACTAAATTATTATCCACAACTAAACATAGCACAACAAAATCTGCTATTGAGTTTAAAGATATTAAAGACCTAGTAATCCACAACTGAGAACTGATAAGCATTTGTAAAACTGGGCACAGATTGAATTGCAAGAGATGAGATGAATAAAGTAGAAAACTCACTTTTTTCAGGGTTCTCTAAGGGAACAGAACTCATGGATTTGTGTTTGTGTGTGTGATTTATTGGAATGTTTAACAAGATGAAGTCCAGCCAATGTAACAATGGCTAGCTCTGAAGGAAAACTCCATGAATTAGAACTTCCCCAGTCCTACAAGGCTGGTTTTCCAGCAGGTCTTCTGCACATGCTGGAATCCTGAAGAAGGAGGCACCAACGCCAGTGAAAGAGAGATGTGCAAGCAAGGTGAGGGCAAGCAGTCAAAGAACAAAAGCTTCCTCCTTCTCTGTCCTTATCTAGGCTTAAAGCAGAAAGTATGGTTCAAAGTAAAGACACATCTCCCCATCTCTAGTTCCAAAATAAAGGCGTGTGTATTCCAGCCTCTGAAGATCTGGATCAAAGACAGATGTCTTCCTGGATCAAAACTCTGCATCATTCTGTCTCAAAGGTCCAGACTTGAAGTGGATTCACCCACTTCATACCAAGTACAAAATATCTCACAGGTGTGTGTAGTAGTACGCTGCTGTGTTGGCTCACCAAGAATGACACAGAGGCATATTCATATCTGCAAATGCTGGGAGACCTCAGCAGAGGGTACCACCATTCTGGCCAGAGCCATACTCAATAGGCAGTGGAACCTTGAGCATCTGAGTTCAGGTGTTTTATTGATTCAGAACACCTCAGATGCAGATCATAAGCAATCAAACATCCCCCACAGAAATCCAACACTTGCAAACAATACAAAATGCCAAGGCCTATGCATCCTTTTTTCCAACAGTGCACAAAAACTATTTTTTAATGACAACTAAAAATAAACTTCCACAGCAATTCCCCTTTTCTGTATACATAAATTGCTTTACCTTTACAACACAATTTTGCCCTACACCAGCAAAATCATTCACAAGAAGAACAATTATGAGGCTTCTAATGCACATGACCAAATGACAGCAAACATCTCCCAAGCTTTTGACCATGTCTTTGGGCAACAGAAAAACATCAATGTCCAATTATCTGGTATTCACTCATGATCTTCTGGGCTCTTCCACAGGGCTTAGATTACTTCCCTGGCTCTGATCTCTGCAGCACACACAGCTAGTCCTCCAGGTTCTGGCTGACTCCCCTCCACTGCTGCAGCTGTTCTTCGTAGTCACCCCATGGTACTGGCTACTTCACAACATTGCTGGGGTCCCTTGCTGAACCTGGGCTGCACTTTCACAAATAGCCTCTCCTGAGCTCTCCTTGTGGGTTGAGGTCTCAACTTCTCTTCATGACCCCTTCAATCTAGACCTTCAACTACTACTTTGCCTGCACCTTCACTAATGGCCTCTCATGGCCTCTTACAGTGCCAAGCCTCAGCTGATCTCCAAAGATGCCTTCAAAACCAATACCACCTGAGTGACTGTTACAGTACCAAATTTGGCTGCCAGCATGAGATACAACCTTGGCCAGTTCTGGAAGACAGTTTCTGTGTGCTGACCCTGAGGAAACTCTTTCATATTTTAAGATAGAGTCTGGTTTGCAGAAAAAACAAGCAGGAAGGGTTCCCTAGTGGGTGGAGTTCTCATCAGCATCACCAGTGCCTGGATGACTTGTAGTCAGGTTTGTAGGGGGAGAAAAAAAACTGTTCAGTTTAACTAAGTGGCTTTTTGGCTCTAAGTCACAGCTTCCACATCAACAGGAGGTCCTAGGCCAGTGGGAAGAATCTCTGGCTGAAACATTCTGCCAGTTTGGGTTTCTTTTTCATCACCGCAACGGTTAAACATACACCCTTCTT
Organism: Cricetomys ansorgei; assembly: GCA_026225945.1. NCBI lineage: Eukaryota > Metazoa > Chordata > Mammalia > Rodentia > Nesomyidae > Cricetomys > Cricetomys ansorgei. The sequence goes on along the minus strand of JAMJFZ010002088.1, from coordinate 26,532 downwards.
CATAGACCTCAAAGATAAGGCCCACTTGGGCTTCACACACCACATACTAAAGCCATCAATAAACTCAGTTTGTCAAACAGAACGCTACCATCAGTGGCAAGGGAGCATCAGCTCCATGATCAGGAGAAGCAGTAAGAACCTTGATTTTTCCTGATCCCAGCTGAGTTCTTTATCTCTAAGGGCTTCAATTCTGTGGCTCTCACTTTGGAGCTTTTTCATTTATTGATTAATTTCACAGTCTTTTCTCCTCATAGAGGCTTATTTCCTCTCTCTCTCACCTCTTCCTTCAGCTTTCAATTAATACCTAAATCTCTATCCTCTGGTACTCTCCCTGAGCGTACTTTACCAGACTCTACAGTGGGGTCTGGAGTTTGTTTCTCTTCTTCCCTTCCCCACTTTGCATTAGCTGGGAAGATGTCCTGCCCCACCCATGTTGGTGCCCCATGTTGGAGAGCCACATATAGTAGTTAGCTGCTGCTGGGGCAGCTAACCAAGGAAGACAAGCAGGCATTCTCATAGGTGTGAGCCCCTGCCAGATCTCTGCAGAGGGAACTACCATCACGGCAAGTGCCGTGCTGACAGTGGAGCCCCAGGAGCACCTGCGCTCAGGTGTTTTACTGATTCAGAACTCCTTAGGTGTTCTATTGTCACCACGTGCAGAAAATCAGCAATAAACACCCTCATCCCACAGACACCCAACACCTGCAGACGATGCAGAACGCCAAGGCTGAGACAGCCCTCACCCAACACTGTATAAAACAACTTCAAACAACACAAAAATAAACTTGCACAAGTGCGCCCTCCCGTTCCGGATTATAGTGCATTCCAGAGATAGTCGGGTTGACAAACACAGTAGATTTCCGATTACCCCAGTCAGCAATGACAGTCAGGAGGGAACATGTTTCCAGAATAGACACACACATCCACACTTTGGACAAGATGTCATGGCGAGAATCATATCAATCTATCAACACACAGCTCCTGCATCTGAGGTGTGGTAGTTAAGCAATCTAACAACCATCAGGACATTGGGTGGAGGGAAACCCCATTGTGCTTACAATCACCTTTCTGTCCAGAGCACACAGTCAATACTGTTCATGTATGTATTACCTCAGAGTCTACATTGGATGTGATGTTGAAACGTGGACACTCTTGTGAGAAGAATATTTTGTGAACCAACACACATATCCAGAACCAACGCTTGAAGACTCAGGGATGTCACAGGGCTAATAAGTTCCTCTCCCTTGTCCAGGGATATTTTGAAGTTCTTAGAAGAGCACACCCAAAAAGCAAAAGATCCTAGAAATTTAGATGACTGTACACTAGTCTCAGGAACTCAGTGCAACATTCAGTCCATTTATCTGAACAAATTCTTATGGACATGTCCTGTCCCCACCCCTCCCAGGTCTTTGTATTTGGCCCAAATGACGTCAAACACGTTGTGCTGTGTCTCCTGCATCCTGATGGAATAATAACAGAGGCATCATCCAGGCACCAACACTTCTCTTAGTGAAGCATAAAAGTGCAGTGATGTGACTCTCATTGTGTGCGGAGCCAAGGGGTTGAGAGAAAACAGCAAAGATACTGAAGATGCGGGACATATTCACACTCAGATTCATTAAAGGGTTAAAAACAATGAAATGTATAGGGAATTTGGGAAATAGCCTGAGTGAGTGACCTGACCCAGAAAGACAAATGTCGTATGTTGCCCCTGTATGCAGATCCTGGCTACAACACTTTAAGGTTGCCTTATTTCCAGTTTGTGTTAGGAAAGACCAGAAAGACAGGGCTATTAGAGGGAGGAAGAGCGATATTCGAACACATTACATATAAACATAGGCAGAGGGGTGACAATGGGTAGAAATGTACACGCATAGAGGTGTGTAAGATATAAGACCTAAAGGATGGGTGTGTGCTTCAGATGACGGATGAGCAATGCACAATATGTAAAGTACACGCAGAAAATAGTTTGAACCCTTGGTAAAAATATAGCTATCTGAATGTAGACCTTTTCAGTTGCTGAATAATGGTGCTCCCAGTATAGTTGGTTTCTAATTTGAACTGAATGTCTAGTTTTGGACACCTTCCTGGCACTTACTGCAGTGTGCAGAGCCCCCTAGTTTTAGGCCTAAATTCTGCTGTGTACTGCTATATGCCTATTTCTCATTTGGGACATTCTGCTGAGCAGGGCTGAACTGTAAAACAGGACATGCCTGGAGCCAGCTTGTTTCGAGGAAGTCAAAGATTGCTTAAGGGACACCCCCTCTCTCCAGGAATATTTAGCCTCACCAGTGACAACCTCGTGACTGTATGTATGCTTTTTCTCTTGTGAACATTAACCTCGTGCTTTCAAGCATGTACGACTTGCTCCCCTACCCCCTTGTTATCATTAACTTTGTAATTGCACATAGTCCTCTGAGGAAGAGGGTATAAGAACTAATACCAAGAATAAAGCTTAGCTTCAGTTCCTGACTGGGCTCAAATATACAGTGTGTCAGTTTCGGTTTCGTCTCTCTGCTGTCCAGGTACTGTTCCATATTGGATAAGCGGGACTTACCACTGCAGGGTGCAAGCAAGGTCTCTCTCAATACACAGGTTAGTGCCATGCACATGGTTGCCCATTAGAACTTGATGGTTAGACACTCTGACTGAAGACAACACATACTTTGCTCACAATACATCGAGAAATCAAGCTAGAACTGAGCTGAAGTTTTCTCCATACTCACAAACCCTCACAAAGTACAAGGATTTGCTACACAACTTTATAGGAAACAAGTCCTCTAGTATTACAAGCTGTGAATCCAGGGACCTACACTAACAAGCTGTCAGGCAAAAGTCAGTGCTCTCAGTCTGTGGACTGGATGCAAGGAGAATGGCCCTTTCTTCTCCTTGGACTTGTGACTCCCTATTGCCCCGTCCCGCTGAGAAAACTCATGCCTGATTCTTAAAATACTTAAGTTTCCGTTATGTGTGTTTTTACTTGTTTAGTGTGTATATGTGTGTGTGTGTGTGCCAAGTGTTCTATGACTATTTTCAGGGGCCATAATGGCTCCTGACTGTCCAGGAAAAAGCATTAGATTACTGTCCATTTCCCAATGTGGGTGGCTGGAAATGAACACAGATGTTTTAGAAGACATGTAAAGGCTCTTAGCTGCATAGTCAACCCTTTGGTCTTTATTCCAGATGCTGTAAACCCGATCTAGGGCCTGTGGCTGGGAAGGTCACCTATAGGTGCACATAATTCTAGTACTTTGGTGGTGAATGTTTATGGCAAACTGCTGTGTAAACTTATATGTCCATATCCACAGACAGGTGCTGCACACAGCCTTCATCACAGAAGCATACTCCTTCGGTGATACAGATGACTAAGTGCCATGAAGATGGTGGGTTTGGATTGACATGGTTGGGCCATAGCATGTGTTCCAGGCTGTTGGGAACATCTGACAAGAGGCGCAGCGTCTATACGGGACAGAACACGTGCTGGAGCGGATCCAGAATCTCATCAGCATACAATAGAGCTACTGCACATCGAGAACTCACTGCACACGTGCCAGTGCACAAAACCTGCACGAGTTTGGGCCTGTGAGCAGTTCAGCATCGACTACGATGGGAAAACGGTAAGTGAACCTTACCCTTCAGAGACTCCTTACAACCCACTGTTTCTGAGGACAGCGGAGTCATGTTCTTCAGTGATGCATCCACAGGTGTTCGCCTGCCGGCGCCAGCCGGTCAAGGCAACGCAGTTCTCTTGAAGGAGAGAAGTGAGGATTGATAAAAACACAGCTCAATGGGTACTCTCAAACCACACTGGCCCCGAACAAGTGTTCGGAGCTCTTTTTTATTGAGAAATTACAGGCTCACACCCCCTAAATTCTACATTCCATTGGTCAAAGCAAAGTGCGCAAGCGAAGTACACGAGTCCTTCAAAATATCAAACTTCAGGAACTTTAGAGATAACATGGTTTTTCTCATGCCCAGTATCCTGGGATGGGAACACAGCTCGTACCATGATCCAAGGTTACATACTTGGGAACTCAGCAAACTGATTCTGTGAACTTAGGCGAAAACCAATTCTCAGAAGACTGCAAGAGCAAATCTCAGCAAAGCAAATCTCAGCTGTACTGTGGGAACTCAGCTCCCCACATTCTCCCCTGTTGCAGTTCATGACTTTAAGTTACGCTTCAGAAGAAAACTCAAAATAAACTGCACAGGCCACAAACAAAAGACAACAGAAAAGAAGGGAAACAAATCGAGCAGCAGGCACGAGGAGGGAAAGGACTGAAAACCAGTCACTGGAAAGTTAAAGACTAAAACGTAGAAATACATGAAAACTGTCAAAATATGAAATGTCCAGTAAATATTGGGGGAAAAAACCCTAGATCATCTATTGAAGAATACTGAGAAATACAAAACACAGTTTACATGGGGGGATGGGGAGGAAATGGGGCAACTGGAGTTTGTATTCTAGGATCTTATGACAGCTTTTAACTCCAGATATTCAGCATCCTACACCCTCTTCTCAATTCCATGGTCCACACACACAAACACAGTGAGAAGGGGGGAGGGAGAAGTGTGGGAGAGAGGGAGAGAGAGAGAAAGAGAGAAATCAGATTTACATGAATAATTCAGAACTAAGCTTTCCAGACAGAGTCAGAGATCACGAGGAATTTTCACTGGCAGGGTTCAAACCTCTTCCAAGAGAAAATGTAATTTGCTCTAGCAGATGTGTCATTAATTTTATGAATCTGGAATGCGAACATCTGGCCACAATGCATTGGAGACAAGAGGGTAAACCCGTTTAGAACCCGATGAGTGTGTCATGTGAAATGTCTGTAACGCAAAAGAACCCGCTCTGGAGGTCGACTACTCCTTCATTGGACATTCTCATTACATGATGGAAAAATTATCTAAAAGTCTAAGATACTCAGCAGGATTTCTATTTAATTGTGATCTATAACTTCAATTTAAGCACTTATGTCACCCAGGGTTTCGTACTTTGTGAGGATTTGAAAGTATGTGTTCAAGAGAGAGATGTGTTGACAGGACATCCTACTGCGGCTGCCTTCTAACCCGTTTAAAAGTTTTCCTCATCACATGACCACAGGTTGGTCACAGTTCATCCAAGAGGAAGGGCATGTGGACCACCAGGACCGCAACAAAGTTTGATGACTTTCATGTGTATCACAAATGCTGGAATGTCTAATAAATACTTTTCCACAACGTTTACAATAAGGTTTCTTTTTTGAGTGAACTCTTTCGTGCGACTTAAGATTTTCAGACTTAATGAACAATTTCCCTCACATTTTACACACAAAGGCTGTCTTACCAGTATGAATTTTTTCATGCAACGTACGAGAAGCAGAACTGATGAAGGCCTTTCCACAGTGCTTGCATGCATAAGGCTTCTCTCCAGTGTGGATCCGTTCATGAACGGTAAGATGATAGAATTTTCTAAAGGCCTTTCCACAGTACTTACATGCATGAGGCTTCTCTCCAGTGTGAATCCGTTCGTGAATGGTAAGATGATGGAATTTTCTAAAGGCCTTTCCACAGTACTTACATGCATGAGGCTTCTCTCCAGTGTGAATCCGTTCATGAACGGTAAGATGACTAGACTGAGCAAAGGCCTTTCCACAGTGCTTACATGCATGAGGCTTCTGTCCAGTGTGGGTCCGTTCATGAGCCATAAGTCCACTGGAATGGGTAAAGGCCTTCCCACAATGCTTACATGCATAAGGCTTCTCTCCAGTGTGGATCCGTTTATGAATGCTAAGATAGTGGGATTTTCTAAATGCCTTTCCACAGTTCTTACATACATGAGGCTTCTCTCCAGTGTGAATCCGTTCATGAACGGTAAGATGACTAGACTGAGCGAAGGCCTTTCCACAGTGCTTACATGCATGAGGCTTCTGTCCAGTGTGGGTCCGTTCATGAGCCATAAGTCCACTGGAACGGGTAAAGGCCTTCCCACAATGCTTACATGCATAAGGCTTCTCTCCAGTGTGGATCCGTTTATGATTGCTAAGATAGCGGGATTTTCTAAATGCCTTTCCACAGTGCTTACATACATGAGGCTTCTCTCCAGTGTGAATCCATTCATGAACTGTAAGTGTACTGGAATGGGTAAAGGCTTTCCCACAATGCTTACATGCATAAGGCTTCTCTCCAGTGTGGATTCGTTCATGATGGGTAAGTCCACTGGCACAGGTAAAGGCCTTCCCACAATGCTTACATGCATAAGGCTTCTCTCTGGTGTGGATCCGTTCATGAGCTATACGTCCACTGGAATGAGTAAAGGCCTTCCCACAATGCTTACATGTATAAGGCTTCTCTCCAGTGTGGATCCGTTCATGAACAGTTCGATTACCAGATCTTCTAAAGGCCTTCCCACAGTACTTACATGCATAAATCTTCTTTCTTCGATGAGTTAATTCATGTTTCTGAAACCATTTTTTATACTTAAACAGTTTCCCACACTGTCCACAAATGTAACTATTCACTTGAATGTGACTTTTTTCATGGTTGCTGAGGTCACCGGCATCAATGAATGCTTTTTCGCACAGCTTACACATGAATGGGTTCACTTCTGTACGGACTGGTTCATCTTTCTGGCCATCGATGTGCCTCTTCAATTCATTCTCAGCATGCTTATCTGCAGTGTGACCTCTCTCATGGGGCTGCTCAGAGAGGACATTGCTCCCGGCTTCATTGCATTGTTGATTCCTCCAGGGTTTCTCTCTGGGACTTTCAAGGACCTCAAGTGACTCAGAATGACTGGTGTCTTTCCAGTGTTTCTCAAGATTAACAGCCATGGCCACAGCTCGATTCCCTTGAGTTTGGTCTCTGAGATACACACGTGAGGATGAATGACCGTTAGAGCTTTTTCCATGCAGTCTGCTCTCACAGCCTCTGTTTCCAGGAGACATGTGTTTATCAACCACGTTCTGTCGAATCGACTGCTCATTTTCCTCACATCTACAGTTACGCTCACATTCACAGTCTTTCTCAACCTCCTGAATGCTGCAAAAAAAAAAAAGAGAAGAGCATTAGGGGAACCATGCGCAAGGTTATCGCTGGGTCCTGTGGCGCACCAGAACCCTTCTATCTCACAGGCAACAAATGAATGGCTCCAATGTTCAGAACAATCTAGGCCACGTCAAGACCCTGTCATGTGTAAAAATAGCAAGTTGACTTTACTTCTTTAAGAACCATGAAGGAGGTATATCTCAGGCTCAGAGGTGAAGAACAATTCTTGCTCTTCCAGCAGCTCAGAGATTAGTGACCGATGCACAGCTCACCAATTTCAGTTACCCTTGATCTGAAGGCTCTGGAGACCTCTCCGGGCATCCATGAATCTCTTCTCCACAGGCAGTGTGTACAAGAAACTCAGACATACAAACAAAATAATTCATGCACATAAATGTTGTGAACATTGAGACACAGGTCCTGATCTTAGCAGACAATCATGGCAATCACATGTAGGTGGAAAACTGTGGCATATGGGCATTTACATACACAGCCTGTGCTGGTTCATGAGTCATCACCATGACCCCAGGTAGGGTCACCTGAGAATGGGGACATTCATTTCAGACGGCTCCATCAGATTGGCTTGTAAGGAAATACAGGGAACGTGTTCTCATGCCTGATTCAGTATGCAGAGTTTTGCAAATGCTGTTGGCCGTGGCCGTAGGCAGGTGGGAGTGAGGCTTACAAGAATGGTACCATAGTGAACCACGAGGAACAAGCTACTACGCAGCATTTCTCCACGGGTCCAGTTGCTGTCTGCCCTCCAGGTTCCCCCTATGCTGAGCTGCTGCCCTGCATTCTTCTTGTACCATTACTTGAAAGTGAAAATCAAGTAAGGCCCATTGACCTCCAAAGATGACCTTGGTCATGGTGTTTATCAGAGAAACAGAGAACACTCTGAATGAAAGTTGGTGAGCAGGGTGATGGAGGACTGCTGTGCCAGAGAAGATAAGCACAACCATGTGGTTGTACTGAGGAGGTTGAGAATACCTGGGACTCTGGGGTGGGGAGTCACCGAATGCTCAGAGGTTAACCAGCTGTTCCAGGTGCTCAGAAATAGGAACAGTTGGAGTCCCGGAAAACACACCAGGAGATCACCGGTGGGGGTACAGGGTGTCAGCCTCGGACACATTACAGAAGCCAGTACCATGGGAGATTGTTAAGGGTGGAAGGAGCTGCAAATAGAGACAGCCTGAGACTATCAGTGAAGTTGTATGTTCTGGGTACGGCAGAAGTAAAAGGGTGGGTCAAGCAAAACTCTCAGGAGATCAGAAAACTGTGAGTGAAGTCCAAGCATGGGACCGTGGGCCAGAGAATACGATTTACACTGTGGAAATGTGCTTTGAACTGTGAAGTGAGTGGAAGTCGGCACTGACACTTCCTATTTAAAAAGAGGAAGTAGTGATATAACTTTTAGTTTTCAGGATCTTACACTAGAGACTTTGGGGCTCTGCTCTTAGAGAGATATTGACATGGTAAAGAGACTGACCATTTAAACTGTTAGTTTTTTTCAACATTGGAAAACTTATGATGTTATAATTTGCTTTATAGTGTGATATTAAGAATACTGAGTGACATAAAAGACATGAATCATGGAGATGTATCTGTGTGTCATTTTGACAAGGGATCCACTGTCCTGTTTAGCTTTTGTCAACTTGACACAAGAGAGGACATGCTGGAGGGAACTCCAATAGAGAAAATTCCTCTATAAGACTGAATGGTAGGCACGTTCCTTAGGGGTGGGGGTGGGGGGTTGTCTTCCTGATCACTGATTGACACGGAATGGCTCAGCCCACTGTGAGGGGGCGTGGCTTTAGAGAGGTAGGACAGGGTTAAAGACGGGATATGAGTAGCTGAGTAATTAAGGAGGAGAAAACCAGCAATACCATTTTTCCAGGTCACCAGTTTAAGTTCCTCCCCTGGCTTCCCTTTCTGATGGGTCTGTGACAGGAAGTGTAAGCAAAAATGACCTCCACACGTGACTTACTGTCTTCTCACCATAAAGGCAAGCAAACAAAGCCAGGTACTTATGTTCAAAGCCTCAAAACGACTCAGAGAAATATACTAAGGATTTTTTTATATGAAGGGAAATCCTGGGTCATAAACTGTTAGAAAGCTCCCCAGAGCTTACTGTCGCATCACGTGTTGGTGGAGTTCATAGATTCAGTGGATAAGATACTCAGTGCTGAATGGCGCAATTCAATGGTCCCACACAGAGATGTGTGGAGAATCCTTTGTCACTTCTGTGCATTTGGACCACTTTGTAGGTACTCAGTTTCCCCATGCTTCTCAAGTGTTTGATATTAATTGCTTTTCAGTATATAAATTACCCCAGATTTCTGCCAAGATCTTTGGAGTCCTCTTCAGTATATCCTTCCAGGGCTTTCTCTAGGAGTAAATTAACAAGAAATCCATTACAACAGCTTTACCATAAAGTATGATTGGCTGCTCTTATGTCAGGGGCACACACACCAAGGTCACCTCATGTTCCCTTCCAAATTCAAATCACTACAGACAAAAGCAAGAAGCAGCTGCTCCAGGACTGAAGCAGCAATGGGAGCATGTCGTATTTTTACCTATGTCCAACAGGTTCAAAACTGTCTCCTTCATCACTTCCCTGTACAGCTTCTTCTGACCGGAATCCAGCAGAGCCCACTCTGCTGAGGTGAACCTCACAGCCACGTCCTCAAAGGACACCGGCTCCTGAAACAGGGCACGTATAAGGATGGTGAGTTTAAGGGCCAACATGACAGGAAACAGAATCACCTAAGATACTTCTAATCATATCTCTCACTGATTATGTTAATATCAGAGAACTGAAGAGGATCTGCCTTATGCAATCTAGATCATGTCATACCAGACAGGACACACTGTCTCACTTAGAAGGCCAATGCTGGGAAGAGACAACATTACCAAGGCAGGTATTATAAAAAGAAACCTAAACTCGGGTTTGCTTACACATTTATGGAGTCTGTCAATAATTTTCAGGGCTGGAAGCAGGCAGCCATGGGCCTAGAGCAGTATCTTAATGCTTTATTCCTGATCCAAAGGCAGCAGGTAACAAGACAGAGATGGGGTCTGGAACACACTTTTAAAATTTCACCCAGGGTCACACTTCCTGTAGGAAGCCCATATCCTCTAATATTATCAAAAGAGCTCTGGCAGCTAGGGTCCAAGCTTTCAAACATGTGAGCTGATGGAGGCCATGCGCACTGAAAACACCACACACACCCATTAGACAGACAACAGTCTGTGAACACTACAGGGACTTCATTATTGGAAGGAGGGAATGAGACATAAAGAAACACCATTCTCTTCCAGATCTGATGTGATTTTCCCAGCCTCTTCACAGTCCTTCATTTTATGGAGCCCACCCTTCAATTGTGAGAAAAAATAAACTCAATCAGCTTTAAGTCGACTTCTCATGGTAAGTATGACAGTCAGATGAAAAGCACAATATACAAAATAGATTTAGAAAAGCGTGGGGTCATTGATGTAAGGAAACGTAACCAGGTTCTCTGTGACAATTTGGAACTCATTCTAGAAGGAACGTGGAGAAATTGGCAAGAAAATTTTGTATAGAGAAGAACAAACCTAGAACAGTGAACAAAAGCTGATGAGACATTCTGCTCCATGCTTCAAACCCAAAAACGCTGACAGGAAGGCCTACTGAGGAGGAGGGTCCAGTGGGTAACAAGGACTTGTCAGGAACTACAGTTAAGTAGTATCCCGGTGTCAATAAAATCAAGAATATCACTTCAATCCGCCCTACTCTTGAGAACGGGAAAGGGACCTGAGCGTACAGATTCTGAGTACATTAGAAGAGGAAAAGAATATGAGCAAGCTAAAATTGTAAAGAAAGGTAGCAGGTGGAATCAATAACATGGTAACTTCAAATCGCTGGAACAACAGTGAAGCAGGCAAGCCCAGGGAAAGTGGAAGAACCCAAGAGACTACTTGGCGTGGCTTATGCACATATCCTCTAAACCAGGAAACCAGCATCCTGTAGGTATCCTTATTTGAAAAATCATCTTTACTGGGCTTTATCTTTATCTCCTTGAAAACAGTAACATGTTAGTTCTTTCAGTAATATCTTACTAACTTCTAATTGGATTCGAATACCCTTTGGAAAATATATGGGACCTATGGGAAATTGGCTAATTATCAATGACATGATTTGAAGTGCATAAGCAATATGGGAAACTGTCTTCTCAAAATGTATGTTCAAGAACAACCTTTCTTTCTTTTCTTCCATTCTTCTCCTGTATATAATTGGCTCTGTCTATGTTTTAAATCAGACGACTATGGGAAATGTCATGTGCAGTTAGAAAGGCTTGCCAAATGTAATCCTGTCTGTAAAAAACACTGAACACTCTGTGCATGGTACGTATCTTAGCAGACACGTTCTGTTCTTCAAAATATCCTGAAGACATCGGTACCCTTGAGTACCTTCAGTCATATGACCTGCTATCATCTTTTTCTGCCCATTTCTGACCCATAGTATCCCTTTGCTTTGAATAAATTTACCTTTGTCTAAATGGAAATACCCTGCCCAGACCCTAACAACCAAGTCAGTTCCTGTTAAGACTTAGAAAGAAGGAAGTGACAAATATTCCTATCTCATAAGTAAATTTTCTCTAATGACTTCCTACCTGTTTTCCAATATATTTATGTCCTCAGAGGATCATCAAAAAAAAAAAAAAAAAAGCAGATTTGTCAAACATAATCACCACTAGAGATTTTGAGCATAATCTGACTATTGTAAGACTTCAAGCAGGTTGAGCAGACACTTATAGCTTAGGATTTAAATAACTTTCCTTTAGTTAAACTTGAACAAGATCAGAACTTGGAAAAACATGTCATTAATGTGGAGTGCACACGTACACAGGCCGGTCTTAATTTTTAAAGTTGCAAGTTAAATTTTATTTAATTATTGTTCTTTTAATACTGAAAAGCATAGCCAATTTTATTCAGTTGGAAACCATTCACTTATACTGACTTAACACTAATCAGTTACACAGTAACAATTGTCGAAGATAAACATGAACATTGTTGTTTTATCAAGGACCAATGGACAAAGATATGAGGGAAAGAAGAATACCCTTATTGAGAAGGAACTGAACCTCATAAAAAATATTCTGTGATGCATGGATCCTCAAATCCTTTTAGGTTATCTCCATCAAAATACTGGCCAGGAAATGACTGGTCCTCAAGAAGGACACTGTCAGCTAAAATGATGCCAGTAACTAATGAGTTGGGGGTGGTGGTGGTGGAGAGTCATTGTCCTTTAGGAATGTAGCCACCAGAAAGTTGCCCAAATTCCTCTGGAAGGCCATGCACATTTGGACACCACTAACTGAATTCAGTAGGTTATAAAATACTAAACAAAAGCAAACTGAAACAACCACAAAAAAGACACATGAAATTAACCATGGAGAGACCCGGAGGTTTAAAGGCTAGACATTACTCAATTATATCACCTATACAGAGGAAATTCCCAGTCATTAACATATATTTACACATTTTTCTTTGGATTTTTAACAAAACAATAAAGCAGATATTCTCGGGGTTAGGATACCTGTGAGTACGTTAAAAGCTTGCCAGGCAAGCCTGAAGACTGGAAACTTTATCAAAGATGAGTGGAAAAGTGAATATTAACTCACCCTTGGTGGGACCTTAAACTGTGGCAATTAACTAGCAAATCAGTGTGAGCCTGCCACAAGCATAGAAACGGTGAGATACCATTTCACCAAGTTATACATTTCACTACATATAATGAGAAGAGTTCATGCTCTACAACCAGATACGTGCACACTTATGATCAGTCACAAAAGTTAGGAAAACTTATCAAAATTCAATTTTGGCCTGATAACAGCACAAACGAAAAAAAATATGGAGCACTTTGGAATTTCTTCAGACTGGTCATTTTGACCATTGCGGTCAAGAGAACACACACACACACACACACACACACACACAATTCTCCGATATTATTATTTTATAAAAAGAAAGGAAAAAGAAAGGGTTACGATTAGGGTTAAGGGAGGGGTTAATAGGTAGAGAGACACAGCTCCATGGCAAATTTTTCTAAAGCCAGGAGGCATGGTGAAGAATCTGTGAGGGCAAAAAGTTGGGGGAGGAGAGGGAAGGAGAGAGGAGAGAAATGCAGGTTGATAAAAGACGAAACCTAAATGAATGCGATGTACAAGAGGAGAAGAGAAACTGCACAGACAACCCACAGGCTGACACGTCTCAGCTGCAGCCCTGCAACCTCTCTGAGTATGAGCCGGTTCATGGCAAGAATTGACCCAGCAGTGCTAGGGATTGCTGCCATAAAGCAGCTTCCCCAAAACAAAGAAGAGGGGGGGGACTCTGGGCTCAAGGCTGCCTGCAGGGAGCACACTAGAACTGCAACAACTCTCCAGCTCTGCTAGGTCTGAGCAGGCGCAGGTCCACCGGGAGGACTCACCCAACAGAGCTGGGGACTGCCATAAAGCAGCTTCACCAGGACAGACGAGGGGGGACTCGGGGCTCAAGGCTGCCTGCGGGATGCACCCTACAACTGCACCGGGCAATCGACAAGGCGGGGCCAGATCCACCTCCCACTGGACTCCCAGGACCACCGGGAAACTTTATGTGGTGGAGCCACACAGAACAGCTAGTGACCCAAACCGACACCAGGATGCCAGGAGCTCGCGGCATACTCACCATTTCGTGCATCTGATGAGTCTGGGTGTCCCGCCAACCAAGCAGGCAGTCGGCAGTGAGAAGACTCAACTAAGAAACTTCTCCAGCTTCTCTGTCCTTGAAAGAGAACAGAGTCAAATGTCAGCTAGAAAGCTAAACTTAATTGCAACTCCTGGAGTCTCCCCTCTCCCCTAGGGAACACGGAGTCCAGCAGTGCTACTCCCCACGGTTGCTGAGAACCGGCTTATCAGAAACTCCTAACCTCTCAGTGCAAACACCAGACAGGCTCCGTAAGGCATTCTTAGTTTTCCTGCCTCCTCATTGGTCACCAGGCCCGATCAATACCTACCAATCATTTTAGGTCAACCCCCTGGGCCAATCCTGAAATGTCAAGGCATGTAAGTCCCTGCTTGCGGTTTTTTTTCCCTATATAAACTCTACTCCTCCTGTGAGCGGGGCTGCCACCACGCTCCTGATGTGTCAGGGAGGCGTATGGCCCCGGCTCGAGTTTGAATAAAGAGACCCTGTGTGTTTTGCATCAGATCGGACTCCTTGGTTTGGGGGATCTAAGCGTGGGCACAGCAGCAGAACACATCCAAACCCAGACCTCACAGGGATAGCCTCAGCTACTCAACGATTTCAAACGGCAGAAGAGGCAGCACACTATGAGTATCCATGCACCTCATTGGATACTTCATTCCTTTTACTATAAAGTTTTCTGATAGGTGGGTGAACTGTATTCTCTCCACCCCAACCTCGAAAAATATCGGACATTTTAGAAGAATCCAGGCTTGAGCCCTTACTGACAGCACTTTTGAAGAAGGCAGATTCTGTGAATTCAGGGTCATTCCAGGACTACCATGGTGAGAACATTCATCAAAACCAAACACACTGGGCATGGTGGCAAGCATGTTGAATCCCTTTGATCCTGAGGCAGAAGGAGGTAGGAGGTACACCTGATCCAGGGACTAGTTCCAGGACAGTTAATACTACCCAAAAAACAAAAGGAAGAAACAAGCATTCAAAATTAAAAATAATAACAAAAAATAACTTAAGAAAAATGTATACAGCTTAACATTTTATCCTTTCGCTCTGGAAAAACAAAAACAAAAAAAAACTATTCCATTTTGCAGATTCACTGCATTGTTGGACATCACACCCTGGGAGTTTGGGTGACCTCACTCATACCCAGTATTCCTCACCTGCCTTGGCCAGAAAGGTCATGCCTTAGTTTGCTCTGTGCATTCCAAATGCTTGCCCCAAAAGAAAAACCGGGACTTCAGGGAAGGAACCAGTCCCAAAGTAGGTTCAAGCACAAGAGCCACACATAGGGCTTCATAGGAACCTCAAAGTTTAGGGATCAGGCAAAAGCCCATGTCTTCCTCACACCTTCTGTTTAAGTGTATTCATTTTCTCCCAATAAATTTAAAACACACCAGCAAGGGAATACCCCATGGATGGAGAAAACACACATACACGGCATGAGTACTCCATTCAGCCTTATGAAGAACAACCCTTGAACTTCAGAAATGGTTTTCTTTGTCTGAGGTGATGAAGAATGTTCCCGTCCACTAGAGTAAACACCCCAAAGCATCAGGATCACACAGATTGCTGTCAAAGAGCCCCACAATGGTCATTCTCTACTGATGATGCAGACACACTAAATAATTTAATCTTGTGACCTCATCTTGCTTGCTATTGCTTCCGGGTCATGCAAAATTCCTCCAACATCATCATATTAACTAGAGTAATGATGTGACTCACGGGCACCTTAAAATTTATTAACGTATTGCATGAGAACGGGTGTTTTTCTTGCATGTACACCAGTGTAAGCCAGGTGTGCTCGGCGCCCTGGGAGGCCAGAGAAGCTGGTGTTGTATCTCCTGGAGATGGAGTCACAAACCGTTGTGATCCATACTGCAGGTGCTGAGTCCACCACAGCGTTCTGGAGTTCTTGGGGAGTTCAGAAATGGCTCCTTGCAAAACATTACCAAAGATGGGCTTTTTGACCATTTACAATCCCAAACGGAGGGCTGGAGGAAGGCAAAAAATTCTCAACTACTATGGGACAGCCCAGAGAAGAATGTCTTTATTTCTCTTGGGCAAATGGTTTCAGTGAGGACAGGCTACATACAGGGGATTAGCACAGATAGCTTCTGGAAACTTCTCATTCCCAAGCCCCTCCCACACCCAGACAAAGGGTCTCAGGCAGCTTTCTCCCATCGCGTGGCAGGAAAGTCAGTGTCATTTTCTGTGTGTGATAATGACCAGTGTCTTCTCTCAAGCTCAGCTTTGGTCTCTCCTGCTTTTTGTTTTCTTCACTCCGCACGTGGAATCTAATGCTAATGAAAACACCTGTCTGCACAGCACCAGCAAATGTAAAGGCTTGGGTTTTTATTATATTGTTTCTATTGTACGACTTGGTGTAAAATTACATGGTATTTTAATTAAAACTTCCAGGTTGGCCTAAGTTTGTTTTAGTACAATTTTGTAATTAAACTGCTTTTAATAAAACTTAAACAAGCCTTTAGTCATACAAAACTAATCTTCACAGTCAGAGAGTCAGGAACCACAAGTAGCCTTCACTGGCAAGGGATAAACATGAACTTTTTCCATGGAGAAAATGTAATTTCCTATAGCAGAATGATCATCAATTGTCTTTTTGAATCTGGAATGACTCGGGGGCGGGGGGGAGGGATGTGAACATTTAGCCACAATGTGTTAGAGGCAAAGGATAAATAAAGTTCATTTTACAACCCAAAAGATCTCCTCATAAAATACATCTAAAGCAGAAGAAGCCATTCTGGAGGTCTAGGATCCTCAAATTTGGATTCATTGCATGGGGGTATCATTATTAAATGATTAAAAATGAGAAGGCTGGCTCCATTTTGGGTCTCCTAGTTTCTGTCTTAGGCCTGACCTGGGACTAGCCGAGGTCATCAATTCCAGAAACTGTATCTAAATAATATTTATATATTAAATATTTGGTTTTGTTGCTTATGGGTTTTTGTAGATGCCTTTCAAAATGTAAAGGGTATTTTTAAAAAAACAAGGGTATGGGTTCCTTGACAGTTTGCCCTTTGAATCTGAGCTCAGAACATATTTAAAATGTATCTAAAATGTAACAGTTTTTCTCTCACTGGCTACTGTTGTACCCATTGTCCAAAATCCCCCTCCTCAAGTACCACAGGAGTCCAGTTCTGATGTAAAAGCAAGGAGCCTTTATTCTGCAGAATAAACCAGCATGCTGGGGTTAGGCACCAGGTGGAATGGCCGACTCTGAACAAAGGCTTGCTAGCCTTTTCATAGACAGTAAGAGGGGGTTTTAACATAGGTGAGGTAGCCTGGTTTCTAATTGGGGGACAGAAATGCAGTTTACAAATGTTTAGCTTTGATTGGCTCATGCTCAAGGGGCTACCTGTAAGCTATATCTGATTAGCCACCAAAGTCAAGACATTTGGTTTATGGCCCCTAGGCCATCTGGCCAGATAAGGTAGGACCACTCCTGCCTTGCTTCTTCTCTCTGATTAGTTGCCCTCACAGTGGGGATCCTTTTTCAGGTTATCTAAGCCCCATTTGGCAGGTATATCCTGGCTCCTGTTAGTCTACCATTTGGTTGAGGGAAGGGACTTTTGCAGTTTTCCCAGGAACCAGGGTGGGGGTGGATCTTACAGTTATTCCATGGTGGAAGCCTTTTCTTTCAGAAAGAATTGTTCAGGCCTAACATTTCCTCCTTTCTCTAGGTCCTGCTCCAATCTTGGAGCAGCTGGATCTAAGTTTTAGGTTTTTATGATTTTATGTTTGTTGAGGACTAGGGTACAGCAGCTACTTGACTCCACCCCTCTGTTCCAGGCTGCTAGATTTCTAACTTGTAACCTTTAAAACTTCAGTTAGCTCACAAGGTTATGAAAGGAAAAAATAGGAAGAAATGAGAAACCTTTATGTAAGGGCAAAGGCTAACTTGACCAAACTTTGGTCAGGATTAGAAATGTACAAGTAGGCCTGAATTTTGCCTGAACTTTCCCGGAAACCTTGGCACCCAGATAAAGATAGTTTCAGTCATACTCAAATAAGAATAAGTTTCTATTTATACTCAGATAAAGAATAGTTTCAGCTCAGGACTCTCTAGCTACAAAACAATGCACCTGGAATGCACCATTACCTTTTCACCCTGCTGATTTATGTCACTGTTTCTAACCAATCAGCTTAAAGGCTATGTGGTTGCTAAGAAAAGAGTATATAAGCAAGTCTGAAAATCCCCTCGGGGTGGCCTCCTGCCCCCTGCATGGAGACTCTCTGGAGGTCCACCCCTACGCGTAGGAAGGATGTGTCGGTACAATAAACCTCATGTTCTTGCAACGGTTCGTGCCTCAGTGTCTCTCTCCAGGTCCCTCTTGGTAAGAAGACCCATCTTGAGCTTCTCATTTACAGCCCTTTTCTCTTGGCTGTCTGAATCTCCCTATGTCTGGAGAACTGAACTAGCTCTGAACTAACTCCCACTTTGGTTCAGCTTCTTCCAGCACAGCAGTTACTGAGAAGATCTAAATTCTGACTTTTTAAAAGAACTCCAGTTAGTTCATTTTATCTGTCCTTATTTCTGCCTGCTTCTCTAGGCAGCAGTTCTTAGCTCTGATTCTAAGCTTCCAATTAGGTTTCAATTTCTCTAACTCTCAGTAACTGACTTCCACCGCCCTCTTTTATCCCCTCCAGAAGTCCCAGGGGCTTCTGTTCCCAGAAGTCCAAGGGGCATACAACCTGGGGGGGGGGGGGGGGGGGGGGGCTTCACAGGCCATAAAAATTCCCCCACCTGAAGGGCAACCACAGGGTAGTCACAGGAATGCAGGAAGGCCTTATCCAAGGCTGGATGCCAGGCAGGAGGTACATGAGTGCCTTATCTTAAGATTAAGCAATTGATGACCCCGCATGCCAGGAGGTAGTGAGTGTTACCCTGAGGTTAAAAATTTGTGTTACAAGAATGTGAATTGTTGGCCATCCAGGTTGGAGCCCCAAACCAACACGTCTAACAGTCTCCCTATCCACCAATTATGTTCCCAGTGACCTCACCCTCGCTGAAATCCCCTTTTCAACCTATAAAAAGGCCTGACCGCCTTTACCCTGGGTTGCCATTTCGACAGGTGGATCACACAAGGTCTCCCCATCCTCACCAGCCTCCCCTCCAACTCCATCAGGCATTCGGTGGAAATCTGCAGACCACTCAGGCCAAGGAAGCAGGTGGGCTAACTGTCCATCTTCTCCTCTCCTTCAGCTCTTCTGAGATGAAACCCCAGTCTCGTCTGCAATTCTTACCTGACTCTATGCTGCAGTGTCCCCTCCTTGGGGCATACTAAGAATAGCCAAAAGATCTCTCCACTGCCCACCCCTACCCCACCTTCACTAAGCGGTAACCAATGGTCCCAACATTACTGATGGTCAGGCGAGCTCCACATCCCCTTTTAAAGCATGCCATCAGGGCCCAGCCTGGCACTCTGTCTCTGTTGCCGCTCCTGCTACATTTCCAGGATTCCTGAGAGGCAGGCTGCTCCTGGCTGCCTCTTGGCTGGCCTCCCTCTGGAGCTAGCTCCATCTCTCAGTGGCTCATGGCAGCCTCCTGTTTAAGTCCTGCAGGGATACCAGGCACTTCCTTACCCTCTCCTGCTTGTGATGGTTTCCCTCACTCTGCTTCTGAAGGATGGCTTTTTCCTACTTGCTCTGTCTCCCAGCTGGCTCCTGTATCTGACCATGGAGCTCTGGCTGTAACCACTCCCCACACTGCTAGGCTGGCAGGACGTGGGTGCCCCAATAGGGCAGCCCTAGCAGGCACCATAGACCCCATGTCCCCCCTCCTGCCGCTCACTGCCCTGCTGCAGCTCATCTGCACACAGAGTTCCTTCTATCCCTCTGATCACTGTATTCAGTTGCGCAGGGACTCTGGTGTCTTTTGGTCAAGGTTAATGTTACAATACTGTTCTATGCTGTTCTACTTTAAGTTGGCTCTGGGATTGGGGTATGGCCTCCCTCTTCCGATCCATGCATAGTTGTTTAAACATTTCCCTAAGATCTCTGTTCTAGATCAGAAAGCCATCTATCTCTAGGACAAAGGGTGGGAGGGGGAGTGTTCAAGAAAAGAGAAAAGACACTGTGTGCTTTAAACCAGTGAAAATATAAACTTTCTGTACCTTAAGATCTGTAAGCTTTTGGATATGATTAGAAATCCATATGGAAAACAAAAGCAATCTGATGCCAACATTTTCTGAGTTCCTGTAGATGTCTGGGTTTTTGGTTGTTGTTGTTCGTTTGTTTTTAAATAATGTTCTGTTTAATGGCCTCTAGGTTACGGACAGGTATTCTATTCTGCAACTCAATTCTTGTGCCCAGGATTCAAAATCCCCCTTTCTCAAGTACCACCAGGAGCCCAGATCTGATGCAAAAGCAAGGAGCCTTTATTCTGCAGAGCAAACCAGCACCCTGGGGTCTGGCACCATGCTAGATGGCTATGCCTGCAAAAGTCTTGCAGGCCTTTTTATAGACAGTAAGAGGGGGTTTCAACATAGGTGAGGTAGCCTGGTTTCTAATTGGGGAATAGAAATGCAGCTTACAAATGTTTAGTTTTGATTGGTTCAGGGGGCTAACTGTCCACATTCTTAAGCTATATCTGGTTAGCCATTACAGTTAAGACATTTGATTTATGGCCTTTAGGGCTATCTGGCAAGATGAGATAGGAGCTATTCTTGCACTGATTTTTTTTTTTTTTCTGATTGGTGGTGTGTTAGAAAATACAATGAAACTTTCTTTCTAATTCTAGATATGCCTGCTCAAAATTATTAGAGCTGGAATTCTTAATAATTGTTAAATAATAAGAAATGTCACTCAATCTTCACCTGATGTGTGGTGGTCAAATAGATTTAAAAATCCTCAGATCATTGCTAGCACTGAAAACCTAACAAGAGGCCATACCTGCCAGAACACCTGGCGGGATGAGATAATTTTACGGCCTTCACCGCTATCTGGCTGGATGAGATTGATTGCCCTCAGGGTGGAGGGTGGTTTTTAATGGCCTGTCCCTGGGATTTACTAACCTGCAAGGTCAGGCCCAGGTCCAGCTCTTGAGCACATCCATGCAGGCCCCAACCAGGTCTAGGACGAGTGCCTGAGCACGCACACAAAATGGGGTATCTGGTCTCTGCACATGCATCGAATTCTAAAACTTCACAACATTTTAGATCATGTCAGTCAATACACGGGCTGGAATGTGACTGGTCCTTAAGAAAGACACTCTAAGGTAAGAAGCTATTGGAGACTGATGACTTTGGGGGAATTTACAGTCATTTTTCTTTAGGAATGTGGCCAGTAAGGGGTTGCCCATGAACCTCTGGATGGCCCCACACTTTTGGACAGAACTAACTGAACTCCATGGGTTATCAAACACATAACAAAAGCAAAACGAAACAACAAAAACAAAAGACACAGAAAATTAAGGGTAGGGAGGCCTGGAGATGTGAGGGCTAGATACTGTTGGGTTCCCGAACCAGACCCCAACTTGATGACGTGCCCACAGAGAGACACAGTCGGATAATCGATGCAAAAAGCAAGAGGTTTATTAACCAGCGCTGGGGCCATTCTAACATTCAGGATAGAAGTGGCCCCAAGGAGCAGAAAATGAAGCTTTTTATACAAAATACAGACAGTTGCTAGGCATAAACCGATTTGTTATTTTGATAGGTTAGGGCCAATTAACCTTTAAGCTGATTGGAGCTGGCGTATAGCAAGGTCGTGGGCACCAGGAAATGTACACTTAGGGTCTTAGTCACCGTGGAAAGTCCCTTGCCCAAGGCTATTAGGCGGCGGCTGCAGCTGCCTCTCATACTTTAGTTTTGGGAATTTGGGCAGGGTCACAGTGCCCTTGAATTAAGCCTGACAATAATTGTTTTATGGTTTCTGGGGTGGGCTAGTTCTTGGAACAGGGAGTTCTGGAAAGTACTCAATAATTATTGTATTGAGTAGAGAAAGCCTAAGTTCCTGTTAAGAGTTTAGGATTAATGCCCAGGGCCGGGGGCTTCTGGCCTCACAATACAAGTAAAATGTCTAATTTAGACATAGGAAATCCCAATAATAAACACATATTTATAAGGTTCTGCTAGGCTTTCTAAAAACACAATGATGATAAAGCAGATGCCAACAAGGCTAGGATACATGTAAACAGGTGCAAACCTTGCCATGCAAGCCAGAAGACCAGCTGTAAAATGAATATAATCCCCCTCACCATGGGGGTACACTACCTACAACCCCCACTATCTGAAGTCTACAGGAAGAGATGAAAGGTTAGAATTTTTCTCAAGAAATTCAATATTGGAAATTACTTATTACAGAATTCATACTCCCAATCCCTTCGGTTTAAAGGAGCGCACAACAAAACAAGTAGCAGAAACAAAAGTACAATACCAATTCCATGAGGCTCTTTGCCAGTCTCTCTGTGCTTTTTCATGGTCATGAAAATTGGAAAGACTTTTCAAAATGCAAATATTGGCAAAGAACAAAACAAACAAAAAACCCACTACACATAAATAAAATGTGAAGCATATTGGATTTCTTCAGACTCATAATTTGACCACTGCACAGGATAAAAAGGAGAAAAAAAAAACCTCCTATATTGAGAGGACCTAAAAATAACTCCATCTCAGATATTTGACTCAACCAAGAAACTTCCCCAACACCTCTGTCCTTGAAAGAGAACAAAGAGTAAAATGTCAGCTAGAAAGCAGAACTTAATTGCAACTCCTCGCAGTCTCCCCCATCCCCTAGGGAACACCAAGATAAGAGGTCAAGTCCAGCCTTGCTCTTAAACATTCATTTGTATATTGGAGGGTTGGGTGGAGACAGGGAGGATTTGGAATGAAAAAGCACCTAGGGCTTGGGCAGACAGAAGAGAGAGAAGAAGCAGAAGGAGAAGCTAGGAGGATAGAAGCAAGAATGGAGAGAGAACCATGGGAGAGAAACATGGAAGGAAGTCTCTGCCTAGCAGCCCGGTATTGAGTCCCTGAGAGCTTGTAATTAATAAAGAGCATTGAGAAAAACCAACGATGGACTCATAATAAACATTTAACACCGGGGCTATTGTAACAAGGCCGGAAGTGAGTAAGCACTGAGCCCCTTTATTTCTTTTTTTAGGAGACTCCTGTCTCCGGGTTCCCTTATCTGATGTTTGGTCTCTGCCCTGCTGGACTCATTGTTCCCTAGAGGGAAGTGCGGGGAGTTGCAATTAAGGTTCTGTTTCTTTGCTGACGAATACTTAAAGTGGAGTTAATTTTTTTAGGCCGTCACACTTACTCATCCCCTCCCTGTCTTGTGAAGATAGCCCCAAGGCTGCTTAACTACCTTCGCGCAGGGAGATAGAGATCTTTGCCCCCTGCCTACGCGCCCTGTTTTTATAGTAAGGTTTACTTAATGTTGGCTTGCTTACGTTTATAGCAAAAAGTTTGTGGTTTCTGCCGCATGTATTCTTTCCTCATGTATTTTTGCTTCACGTACTCTTGCAGACCCTTTTTAATTAGTCATGTGTAGAGATTCCCCCTCTCCCCCTTTCTGAGAATGTGAGCGGGGCTCCGGCTGCTCCTGCTGTGTCAGGGAAGCTATAGTTCTGGCTCGAGCCTGAATAAGGAGACCGGGTGTGTTTTGCATCAGATCAGACTCCTTGGTGGTTTTTGGGGATCCGAACGTGGGCACAACAATACAAGATAAGAAGGGAAATAGCACAGACCACCCACAGCCCTACAGAGTCTGGACTCAGCACCGCCAACCCGCCAGCTCTGCAAGGTCTGAGCAGGCGCAGGTCCACGGCGAGGACTCACCCAACAGAGCTGGGGATTGCCATAAAGCAGCTTCACCAGGACAGAGGAGGGGGAATTCGGGGCTCAAGGCTGCCTGCGGGGTGCACACTTAAAAGCACGTGAACATATGCATTGCTGGGCCAGACTCCACCTTCCACTGGACTCCCAGGACCAGGGGGAACTTCAGGTGCTGGCGCCACACAGCTCCCGAGCAGCAAGTGTCCCAAACCCACACCCGGGATCCCAGGAGCCCGCGGCACACTCACCATTTCGGGCATCCGATGAGTCTGAGTGTCCTCCCAAAGACGCTGTGGTCGGCAGAACACTTACTTGTCCAACCCAGCGCCTCACAAACTTGCCGTGCCCTAAGCAAAGCTTACTGTAGGCAGCTCTCTATCTATCCGTGCTTCGCATTGGACAATTCACTCCTTAGAGTAATATGGTTCCTGATTGGCGACCTGTACCGAGTCTGCCTCTTCAGAGAAAATACCACAACACTTCAGATAAATTCAGGGACGAGCATTCAGGGCTTGCATTCTTGTGGGCTGCGCACTTCTGTGAATTCAAAACTATCCAGGGCTACATGTTGAGATAATTAATCAAAACCATACATACAGGCAGGCCGGGCACGGTGTCAAGCATTTTTAATCCCTGCGGTTCTGAGGCAGAAGCAAGCAAGCTGGAGGCAGCCCTGATCCAGGGAACTAGTTTCTGGTCAGCTAATGCTACCCCAAGAAACACTGTCTCAAAAATAAAAAACAAAAACAAACAAGGAGCCAAAATAAAAATAACAACTGTTAGGGGCAGACGGAAGGAGACCCCCGAGAAATCCCCAGGACTTGAGATCGATGCAAAAGCAGGAGGTTTATTTCCAAAGCATTGGGGTCCGCTCCCACAGATTCCTCAAGCGAGGCAGGTGGGAGTGACTATTTAGCACAATCTGAGTATGATTTATATGTTTTTCAAAGGCAGAGCATAGCAACAGATTATCAGGCGTGAGTCTATAGTGATGTGAGTATTAACCTTTAAACTGATTGGTGCTGGCATATAGCAAGGTCACAGGCACTAGAAAATGTAAACTTAGGGTCTTAGTCAATGTGGGTGGGGGAGATCCTTAGCCCAAGGCCATTAATCAGAGGTCCATTATCTTGTTTGCCTTAGAAATTGTTTTTCTTACTCTAGTTCTGGGAACTGTTCTGAGTCACCTTGCCCCTGACTTGGGCCTACACAGTTTTGGTGCCTCCAGAAGCCTGACTGAAGTTTGGCTGCTTTGGTCTTGTGTTTTCACAACAAAAAGAATTAAGAAATAATTAAGCATCTTAACATTTTATCCCTGCGCTCTGGGAAAAAAAGAACCAATTCCATTTCAGAGTTTCATTGCGTTGTAAGACAACATGTCCTGAGATTTTGGGTGCACTCGCTCACTTTCTTTCGTACCCAGTGCTCCCCACCTGCCTTTTCCATAAAGTTGGTGCCTTAAGTTTGCTCTGTGCATTCCAAACGCTTGCCCCAAAGGAAAAACAAACAAACCAAAGAACCAAAACAGGACTTCAGAGTGGCAACTGTCCCCAAGTAGGTTCAAGCTCAGGAATCACATAGAGGGCTTGGTAGGAAACCTCAAAGGTTAAGGATGAGGAAAAAGCCCAAGACTTAATCACACCTCGTGGTTAAATATATCCATTTTCATTCTCTCAATAAATTTAAAACACATCAACAGAGGAATACAATTACTCAATGGATGGATAAGATGGACATACATGACATGAGTACTCCATAAGGATTTCTTGTTATGAACAAAAACCCTTGAACTTCAGAAATGGTTTTCTTTACCCAAGGACTTGAAGAAAGTCTCCATCCACTACAGTAAACGCCCCTAAACATCAGGATCACACAGACTGCTGTCAAAGAGCCCCACAATGCTCATTCTCTACTGATGATGCAGACACACTAAATAATTTAATCTTGTGACCTCATCTTGCCTGCTATTGCTTCTAGGTCATGCAGAAAACTCCTCCAACACCATCACCATACTAACTAGAGCAATCATGTGACTTACAGGCACATAACAATTTATTAATTTATTTCATGAGAATGGTGTGTTTGACTCACGTGTACATCAGTGAACCTCATGTATGATTGGTGTCCTGGGAGGCCAGAAGATGATATTTCCTGGAAATGGGAGTCACAGACTCTTGTGAAACATGCTGTGGAATCTAGAGAACAACTGTGGTCTTCTGGAAGAGAACTGTGTGCTCTTAATTGCTAAGTCATCTCTCCATCCCTTATTCACATTAAGCTTTTAACAGAAATAAAGAGGAAAATTTGCAAGTATTTTCCTCAAGAGTCTTTCAAATGGAGTCTCTATAAATGACTGTCACGTATGTTCTTCATAGGAGACTGTCGTACCTAATCTTTCTTGTGGTGTGAGTGGCTGTCCTCCTAGCTAAGAAACCACCATCTTCAGGGGGTTCAGAAATGCCCCCTTGCAAAAGATTATCACAGGTGGGCTTGTTGACCATTTCTAACATGATACAGAGGGATGGAAGAAGGCATGGAAGAAGATGGAAAAAAATTCTCTGTTATGGGACAGCCAGAGAAGAATGTCTCCCTCAACAGCTTGTGGCCCTTGGGCAAATGACTTCAGGAAGGAGAGACTGCGTACAGGGCTGTAACTCAGATAGCTGTTACAGCTTCCTCATTCCCAAGCTCTTCCAAGAACCATACGAAGGTTCCAGGGCAGCCTCCAACCTTTGTACAGCAGGAAAGTCAAGTGTCACTCTGTATGTGACGATGACCAGTGTGCTCTGTTTGAGCTCAGACTCCGGTCTCTCTTCTCTTTATTGTTTCTTTACTCTGCACACACATGAAATCTAACACGAATGAAAATACCTGTCTGCACAGCACCAGGGAATGTCAAGATGCTTTGCGTTCTTATATTCTTTTCCATTGTGCCAGTTGGCTTATAAACTAAAGTGGTATTTTAATTAAAACGTCC
>JAMJFZ010000209.1:0-65870 GCA_026225945.1 Cricetomys ansorgei | reverse complement strand
ATGTCCATAAAGTGCTTAACTGAGTTGTTTCTGCAATCTACCTTCTCCTTTTAAAAGGGGGAAGATAGCCATTTTCATTTCAAAGACAAGGCTCCTTTCTGCCCTCCAAGAAAGATGGCTAATTTGCTTTAATATTAAGAGTAATCCTGTAATAAGATCTGTCGTATCGTTAATTAAAAAGATCGCATCGTAGGTCCTGAGAGAGCAGGTCTCGGGAACTTTGGCATACGGATATTGCTTAGGGCAGTGTATTTAATTCTCTTCACTGGTTCAGCCAATAGAGGATCTAGGTGCATTGGCAGGACTGCTTTGCCTCCGAATGGACTGGCTGACTGATGGTTCCATCGTTTGCGTTTGTGCTGGTCAATCTTCATCCCTTGTCACCTTGAGGTGGTCTCAATTCTCTTAGAAGTCACAGCTCTGACAGTATCAGTAAGGTTTAACTGGTTCCCAGAATGCTCTGGGAAGGGGCACCAGACTGGAAAAAAAGGGGAAAGGAGAAAGCCACTGAATACCAGCATGTGACTCTGCTTCCGGACTGTGTGACTCTTGCCTCCAGACTCTCTCTGCCACGACAGACTGAGCCTTCAGTCTGAGAGCCAGAACAAACCCTTCCTTCCTTAAGTCGCTTGGTCAGTTGTCTTACCACGGCAGCAAGAAGAGTAATAGACATATAGAACCAATAATGTAAACATCTCAGTGAAGACTCCTGTTTGGAATCTGCCTGGTAGAGGATGTGCATGTTGTGCTCTGAGGGACCCACACACTGGATCTCTGCTTCAGTAAAACAGGGCAGACCTTCTATTCGTCGTCACCCTTTCTCTGAACGAACAGAGCGGGTGACGCTGCTGGATGTCTTGAAGTGGTACCAGTGGCCAAGAAGTGTGACTTCTTTGTGACTGTTGATCTTATATCTTATAGTGACTTGTTTCTTTGATAAGAAGACGCTTGAGTAATTCTCTTGGAAAAAACCAAAACAAAACAGTACAGACAGAAGATTTCCAAATACAAGCTCCTCCAGTGACTTAAAGCTGCATTTATGCTCTGGTTTTCTCTGGGTGTACGTCTGAGATGGAGAACAAGTGTCTGCAACCCCTAGCTCACCAGCTTGTTTCATTCATACCATGGGTGAAGACATTGGAGACTAGCTCATAAAAGGATCCGAAGTCCTTTGAGGACACACTAGATAAAAGCCAGTCATTAATTAATCTTTAAGAGTCAGCAGCTGCACACTCCAGCATCTAGTTTGATAGGAAAGGAAAACAGATTCTTCGGTTTTAAATTGCCTTGTGTGTATGACAGCATATTAAAGTAACGAGAGCAATTCATCTTTCCACCTTGGGCTTGTCTGGCTTTGACTCCCCCCATCCCATGTGACTGCTTGCTGTGTGTGCAGTGCAAATGCACATGTGTGCATGTGGATGTGGATGCCAGAGGTTACTGACATATGTCTTCCTCCATCACCCTCCCTATTGTATATTGAGGTAGTCTCTCATTGAACTTGGAGCTTGCTCATTCTGACTAATGTAGCTAGCCTGCTTGCCTCTGAGATCCCTGGTCTCAGCCTTCTGTGTTCTGGGATTACAGGTGAGCCATCATACCTGCCCAGTTACTAATATGGGTGCCTGGGACCTGAATTCTGATCCTCACACATTCATGACAAGCTCTTTATCTACTGAGTCATCTTCCCAGCCCTTCTCTCTCTTTCCCTCTCCTTTCCTCTCTCTGCCAGTTTAGTGTCTGTGCTTTATGTACTATAAAAAGGTAGAACAAGAATGGCAAATAAAGCTTCATGAGGTGTCACAAGCAGATAGCCACTACTTACTCTATGGATTGCTTAAGATACTCAGATGCAAAGCTGCCTTCCTGGGGAATGTTTGCTTTTCCAAAGGTTTATGTCAAATAAAGAAGACACCCCTGGCTGTGTCTCTTAGATGATTCTAAATCCAGCCAAGTTGACAGTGAAGATTCACCATCTTGGTTAAATGGTGCAGAATGACTCTGTAAGAGAGTGAAAACAAAATAAAAGAACAAAAAACTCATAGAAACCCTTATCTCTAGACAGAACATTTAGTGAAAACAGGCAGGGACATTCTGGCACGAGCCCCGTGTGCTCACAGATCTGCTGGTTGTGAGGGTCTCTTCCTGGCACCAGGCGGAATCTGATAGCCAGACCCGCACATAACAATCAGTAGGTATTCATGTGTCGAAATAAGTGCTATCTTCTCAGTGTTCTTGGTAATTCTTGGGGAAGCTTTGCTCTTGAGGTGACTCGTGCCTCTGTGACGGGCTCCTACCTTGGACGGGTTCTCTCACGTCTGTTTAGAATGATAGAGCCTCGTAGTGTTCTTGGAGCTCCTTGTCATCATTCAAGAACTTTAAAAAAAAGCTCAAGTACCTATTTCATCCACAGAACCACTTCAACCCTCTCCCTGTTCTCACCAAGGGTTTACATGTGTGTCCTTGCTAGTGGAACAGAAATTGAAGCCTAATAGTTAAAGTCATTGTATACATTAAACAATGCAGATTTTCATGGGGATCTGAGTTGAACTTCTGCACTCTGCACTGTCTCTGCTGAGGGGTTCGAGAAGACTGTGCAATTATGACGGTGCTGATCTATACATTTTGATTATCGTTTCTAGAGATGGATCTCATGGCTATACTAGTAATCTCTTATTTATTTAAAGACCCCACTGTGGTGTGTGGGTGGCTCTGCTCGGAGACCGCAGTCCACTGAGGTTGAGTTGTCTGACCACAGCACTCCTTTTTCTAATGCACGCAGTGATATTTTCTTTTTTATTCTGCTGCTTTAAAAAAATGCATTTTCAGTCATGATATAATGAATGAATTCTGTAACCCACTCTGGATTGTGACCCACATTTAAAAAAATATTTTATTTATTTATTTATTATGTGCATTGGTGTTTTGCCTGCATGTATGTCTGTGTGAGGGTGTCAGATCTCCCGGAATGGAAGTTTACAGATAGTTGTAAGCTGCCATGTGGGTGCTGGGACTTGAACCGGGGACTTCCGGAAGAGCAGCCAGTGCAGTTTAATCTCTGAGCCTTCTCTCCAGCCCTTTGAAATAAAGGTCCAAGTGACAGCATGACTCCAGTTATCATTTGCATAAGGATTTTCTGAGCCTGAGGAATTTGCCTTCTTAGGTCAAAGTTCTCTAGGAGGGGAGATTTAAAAAATATTTTTGCAGGAGCCCTCTAGTGGTTTGAATAGGATTTCTCCCATAGTCCCAGGCATTTGAATACTTAGTTCTCAGTTGCTTGAGCTCTCTGGGTAGAAATAGGAGGTGTGGCCTTGTTGGGGGAAGTATGTCACTGGGATTGAGTGTTGGGGAGCTTGAAAGAGCACTCCCAGTTCAGTGTCTACCTGCTTGAGTTTGAAGATGTGAGCTCTCAGCTGCTGCTCCAGCTGCTGCTCCATATGCCGTGCCTGCCACCTGCTGCCTCTCTCTGCTCTGCCGTCATAGCAAAAGTGCTATTTGGTGTTTCGTGTTTATAGTCTCAGCTTTGGGAAGGCTGAGATGGGGGAATCCCTGGCGCTTGCTCGCCAGCCAGAACCAATGAGCTCTAGGCTCAGTGAGAGACCCTATCTCAAAGAGTACGGTGAAGAGCAGCTGAGGAAGACACATGATGTTGACCTCAGGCCTTCTTAAGTGTGTACGCACACATGCATGTGCATTTGCACACACGTCTACATAAACACATTCACACACACCTACAGATTTTTTTGACCAATTTTTTTTTTTTGCTATAGGAGATGAACTAATACATGATCCAAAGCTCCTAAAAATAGGGGCTATTGGTAGATGGAAACATGTTTTGGGAAAGCAGACAGAGTACTCTCTGCGTTAGCACATAGAGGATTAGTAAATGTGGAAGCTTTCGGTCATACCAGACTTGGCAAAAGAAATCATAAACATCCACAAAACCAAGCATTCATTAGTATGTTTGTACTTGATTTCATGTTTCCTTTTCAATCCTGGCATTTTCACAATGACTATTTATAGAATTAAGGAAATCTTTGTTTAGTTCTCCTTTCTAATTTGGTGAACAATTGCTATAACTTGGAACTGAGAGAGGCTCTTATTTAAAATAAATATGTTAAGCGTCATGGAGGCAGTGTTGCTGGGTTGGCACTGTCTTCTTAGGCTGGGGGGTAAGGCACTGTAGCTTTCCATATTTACTGCCCATGTAGAGATTGTTGCTGCCGGACCAGTGTGAGCCTACACTCTGAGCAGGCTCAGCGTCAGACTACCTTCTGAGCAAGCAGTGAGCTGAAGTTTTCTGGGAAGAGAACAAAGCCTGCTTCCAGATAGCTGGATCCTGCCCAGACTTGTAAGGACTAGACCTGGCGGAGATGGCAGGGCAGATTTGGAAGGGGTCCCTCCTCATCTGACAATGAGCAAGTCCTTGCTCTGGTGGCACATGCTAGACAAGTCAGAGAAACAAGCGGGCACATCGCTATGTTCAGAGAATCTGCAGGCACGCGTGCATGTTTGTGGATGGTGTGACTGTCTGTGGGGTTGTCATGTTTCTCAAAAGCCTTTATACTTAGAATTATGGCCGTATGACATCAAGAAATGCATGTGAGTTGGAGACCAGCCTGGTCTACATGAGGAGTTCCAGGACACAGCCAGAGCTACATAATAGAGAGACTCTGTCTCCAAAAGGAAAGAAAAAAAGAAAAAGAAAAAAATTACAGGTACTTCAAGCAATGGCAACCTTTTTGGAGGAGATGATTGTAGAGCTATTCTTCTAGTGAGGCACATGAGCGAGACCTTGACAAGTGTCCAGCAACTTCAGCAGGCATGCAAGGGTAAACTCATCAGTCCCGTGGTTTCAGGCACCGCGCCGGCTGTCTTCACGGTACACTTATCAGCACGGTATCGCCACTTATATTTTGCATGGAAAACAAAGGAGCACCTCAAAGACTTGAGTCAAGCCTTGCTCATCGTGAATGGGCCTGGGGCTCCTCATCAGTTGCAGTAGCACAGAACCGATGATGAGCTAACTCAGTGCTGGCCTTGGCTGTGAGTCATCCCAGCCTGTTCGACCCCTCTGCTTCGTGGATGCCAGCCCTCGGTTCTGACTCATCTCAGGGTCCGTGCTCCTGTATATCTTAGGCTGCCTCTAGCCGTTGCTGAGTGAGTCCTTCCCTGGGCTTCCTAGGCTGATTGGCCTCTGTTGAGCCCCTAGCCCCTCACCTGACTGTGGCATCTGCTCACCCACACCTGACTTCCTCCTGAGACCCTTCCGGTTGAAGTTCTCAGTGCTCAGGCTGTGCATGCCTCTCTTCTTGTCTGCATTTAAGTCATTTTGCTGAGCCCGTCTCACTGCCCTTTCCCAGCCACCAGTATTGCTATTTTCTTTGCCAATCTGATAAAAATCCAACAGTCCCATCCATTAATTAGAATGCTGTGTAAACACAAGACTTGCTGAGGGAGGTCAAGCATTTTCATCCCCTGTGAAGGTTTACCATCTGTTTTCAATGTGTTCCACTGTGTGTCTCTTTCTGCTGCGGTCAAGCAGGCCAAACTCAGCTTCCCATTTCCCCAAGAACTGGGAAACATTTCCAGTCTTCCTTGTGTGTTCACTGTCCAGATATGTGTACTACCATACCTGAGTGTTTAACTAGTAGCGGCAGATGTTTATATAGGACTTACTGTTAGTCTGGCACTGTTCTCAAGTTTCCTTGTGTGTATAGGGAGGATGTGGGTGAGTGTATGTGTCGGTACATGGTCCTTTGGGTGCACTGTACCTGTGCACATGGAGGGCAGAGGTCAACCTTGGGTATCATTCTTCAGGAGGCCTTTACCTTGATTTTTGAAACACAGTCTCATTAGCCTGGCACCCAACTGAGTCAGCTAGGTTGGCTGTCAGGCAAGCCCCAGAAGTGATACACCTGTCTCCCTCTCCTTGATACTAAGATTACATGCACACGCTATCTCGCCTGGGTTTTTTTAAATGATTTCTGGAAGTCAAATGCAAACCCTCATGCTTTCAGGGCAAGCAAGTGCTTTAAGACTAAACTGTCTTCCCTGCCATGGTCTGTATTGTTTCTGTTGAGCCTAGTGGTAGAGGGGACTGTTACGCCCCTGTTGTACAGAAGAGGACCAGGAAAGCCAAGTGCTTCATGCAGGTCATACAGGGAGTAAGTGTGTATCTTAGATTTAAACTGATTTGAAATGATTTGGCATATAACCTAGTCAGTGTTCTCTGGCAAACCAGGCCAGTGAGAATGAAGACACATACAAAGACTTGTTTAAAAGAATGTTCTCGGGATTACAAAGGCTTTATCAGCTACCTTTGAATCCTTAGGACTGAAACCCTGTCCAAATCAACCTAAGGGTTTACTATGGCTCACAGTTTGAGAAGTTTTGATTCATAACTTCTAGGCCTTGTACTCTTGGAAAGAGGCTCACGGTGGTAGGACCATGTTACATAGTTGTTGAAATTCTGATGGACCAGGTTACAGACAGGGCTAGAGCCAGGAGCCAGATGACCAAACCCTGTCCCTAGTGACATACTGCTACCAGCTAGGCCCACTCATTAAAACTCTTCTCCTCCTCCACCGCCCTCCCCCTTTTTTTGTTTTTCGAGACAAGGTTTCTCTGTTGTAACTCTGGCTGTCCTGGAACTCACACTGTAGACCAGGCTGGCCTCGTACTCAGGGATCTGCTTGCCTCTGCCTCCCAAGTGCTAGAATTAAAGGCACGTGTCACCACCGCCCAGCTCCACAGCCTCTTAAGGTATACTCACTAGCTTGATGTGAACATTCCAAACCTGAGCCTACGCGTTACAGTCCAGATTCTAACCTAAATCTATGGCCTGAACTTGGCAAGGTAGAGATTCAGGAGAGCTTGATGGTGTAGTTTCCAGACAGTCTAACATTGCCGAGAATCAGAAGAACCAATAGTGCAGTTCCAGGGTGACAGCCTGCAAGTGTCAATACCGGAAGACCAATACTCCAGTTTCATTGGAAGGGACGAGAAACCCCTGGTTCTAGATGGGAGGCAATCATCCAGAGAGAGTCTCTCACTCAGGGGAGGGCCCACCTTGGAGTCCCACTCATGTCTACAGCTGACTGTATGAGCCCACCCCCAGTGGCAAAGACAATCTGCCATATTAGCTCAACCAATTCATATCTTGATCTTATCCATACATACTCAGAATAGTGTTTGAAAGAAAGATCTGGATACCATAGCAAATTGACACATGAATAGCTATCATAGTGGTTCTTATCAGCTCAATGGGCGCTCATGCGCATGTGCTAGTAAATGGTATATGGAATCTGCTGTTCTGTGTGCTCTTTGCAGGTATAATGTCCTTGACTTTTTGAATAGCTGTGTCTGGAAAGGCTGTGTAATAATCTCACAGAGTGAAATATGCTCCGAGTCCTAGAAATCTTGCTCTCACTTAGAAATAGCAAAGGCGATGCTTGCTCATTCCGGAGAGGCTCTTGGGTTTTGTTTGCAGAGTTGCCTACAATGCCATCGTTGTAGCTTTGCCATAACCAATCATGAAGGCCTAGACTTGCTGCTGGAAATGTCTTGTGGCTTTTTCTGTAAGCGATAAAGGGCAGATGCATCATTTTGCTACTTAGAATATAAAAGCCAGCTGAAGCAGTTAGGCATCACATGCTGATCAGTGCCGTGCCTCCCAGTTCAGATTCATCTCTCTTTTCTCTTGAAAATAAGTAGTAGTTTGGAAGTAATTAAACCTAACAGACAGTGATTCCGCATTAGGCTTTTATTAAGTGTTCTGACTTGCGAGTTTCAGACTGTACTTACTTCAATGTTGTTTGGCTTGGTTTTCTTTTATCTCCTATGCGCATGTATGTATATGTGTGCCGCGTACATGCATGTGTGGGGTCAGGCACTGATATCAGATGTCTTCAGCAGTTGCCTTGCACACTCATTTTAAAGACAGAGTCTCTTACTGGACTTGGAGTTTTGGCTAGGCCAGCTGGCCACTGAGCTCCAGTGCTCAACCTGTCTCCACACCTACAGCTTTACATAGGAGCTGGGATCAGAACTCAAGATTCAGGTGCTCACTCGTGTTCAGCAGGGACTCTACAGTGTCCCCAGCCCCGATTTTACATTATTAAAGACAGTGGCAAAAGTAATACAAATGGGTGTATTAGATAAGCAAATGTGGTCAAAATGAAAATTTCTCTTCCTTATCCTTCAAACTCTCTCAGAAATAGCTGCTGGAAAGATGTACATTTGAGAGGCATACCATCCAGTTCTGTGAATGTATTCTTTCTCATGAAAATACTTGACATGAGAAGAGAAGGGGCTTGCCTTACTCAAGGTTCTGGGAGTTGAGTGGTACCATCCAACAACATTGAGAATTCAGTCGGCCTGATTTCTCTTCATTGATGAATCTATTTAGTCAACAGTGGGATTTGCTTCTTCTGTGTTGTCCAAGCACAGTCTAAAGTGTGAATTCCTGATACTTTACAATTCATTTTCTTTATGAGTCATTCCCGGCTTGGCTCATGAGCACCGGGGGTAACTGCTTTAATAGAGCAGTCCTATCAAGCCAACTGGCCTCCTAGTAGTCAGTCCGTTTGGGAGCAGAATTCAGCATACTGTATAGTTTTGTTCTCAGAGGTAGGTGGAGGGCTCCGTGTTGACTTGTTTCAATCATTTGATGTTAATAACCATCTCCAAATTCCATTGACTCTCAAATTTTTTTTTTCTGTCTTGTGAAATTAAGTTATACCGTGTAACCACCTGGTAAACAATTAACGTTTCAGTTTTAGGGCTTTATGATTAACTCTAACTTCAGGTTTTATAATTTTCTATCCAGAGAGACTCAGTAGTAGCATACAGACTCCCTTTCTGAAGGCTGCCAGCAGCTGCCAAAGAAACGACCATTAAACTGAGTCTGCGTGACCCAGAGAAGTTCCACTTGGCTAATCTGATAATTATTGGTGGGTATTTATATAAGGACGTATAATGGAGCCCCCAGACGTGATTGAGCAGGAGGTTATTTCTGGCTTATTGCCTAGAATGTGGGCTTTAAGGCAAAATTCTTAGGTTTTCCCACTTAACCTTCCTTTGCTAACCTGTTTCACATTGGACTTGAACACCTCGGCACAGAGGTAGAAGGCGTTCTCAGGTTCCCGCCCTCCGCGGTTCTCTGGCAGTGGGTGGACTGTTGCGGTGGCCCCCCTCCGCCTTCCAGAACCAGACTCCAGTCATTACCGCATCCCCATGCTGTTTGCTTACGGCTTGAAGATGGTGCGGTTTTTGTAAGTAATTTTTTTTTTAAACGTTCTGGGCCAGGGAAATGAAAAGATTTTTTTTTTTTTAAGTTATTGATTTCTGTAGTGGAAGGAAATCATTTGAAGGAGTTACAAACGATCTTTGCAGGCACTACCGTGCCAGTCTTTTTCTTGTAGTGTCCTCTCACTGTAGCACTGAAATAAATCCACTTTTAAAGAAGGGGCATTAAGAAGTTCTGTGACAAGTGTAGTTACAGCAGATAGATTCAGCTCATGTATTTTATCTGCATAATCTGATTGTAATTTATATTATCTTCAGCCCGGATAAAGCAAAGCCATTCCTCATTACCAAATTCTTCTTTTTGTCAACATGATGTGAGGGGGATATTGACTTTAACTGAAGGATGGTGATTAATCACAGCAGCTGGCGGGGAGATCATTTATTGCTTTGTGTCGCTGAGTGACTGCTGCTGGAGCTGCGAGTCAGTCAAGGTAAACCCGAGTGGGTTAGTTGTTTCCGGATGACAAAGGATGCTGTGATGGATTTATCAGCCGTGTTCCCGTCTAAGAATCTCTTGACATTCTTACCCACGCGGACTGCAAGCAGCGAAGTAGCGAGTTACCATCAATGGAGAGATCTGCTTGTTTGCAAAGTAGAGTTGAGCCAACTGAATGTCACAAGAGACAGATTATAAAGACCGAGTCGCTGGTGCTACTCAATTCATGATTGTTTTTGTCAAGTTCAGAGACAGCAATTGTGTTGGTGGTAGTTTGGGCATTTGCTAGACTAGGGAGAAAAGGATCATCCTATGTAGTTATATAGGCAGTGGAATGAGAACTCTTTTCTACTTTATAGTTAGATATTATCGCTATGACAAAAATTGCAACTCAGGCTGACTGTCTCAGTCCTTCCCTTACCTGGCTTTTCTTTCCCTGGTAGAGATGCTGTGTTTTTAGGAATTGCATAGCCACTTAATATAAGCTAAAGTTGCTAAGTAAAAGAAAATCCTAGGGGGATGGGAAGATGGCCCAGTGGGCACATTACTTGCCACACAAGCCCACATATAGGTAGAAGGAGAGAACCAGCTCTACAGAGGTGTCCTCTGATCTCCACATACGCACCGTGACACCCGCTCACCAACACATCTCCCCCCCCCCTCACACACACACACACACACACACACACTAATGACAGTAAATGAAAATGAAAAAGAATAGAGGACGGTAGGGAAGATCCACTCAGGGAAGAAACAAACCCAGCAGTCCTTACCGAAAGCAGATGGTGGTTGTCCCTGGCTTATCCTGTCTGTTCGCCAGACAACTCTTCTTCAGTATTGGAGATTGAAGTGGAATGCCTACTTTATTAAAACGCCGTGAGTACCAAGTAGTATGTTGGTCAATAGCCCTCTGTCTCTTGTTTGCATGGGGGAGTCTAAGACGGTGATAATGTTCTCTGGAGTCAGAAGTGCATGTGTGTGCATGGTGTTGAAGTGTTCTAAGGATGGGCACAATCACAGTCGCACAAGATGGCAAGGGTCGTAAGAGTGGGTTTGTGGCTGTGAATACTCAGCTCCTGACATTTCTCCAGTCTTTGCATCTTCTTTCAGTGCACATCCTTTCTGGCTTATGATGTGTGCTGTTGGGAGAGACATTTCCTTTGTGCGCATATGTGTTGTGCATACATGTACATGTATGCACATGTGTATACAGGTGCAAGTGCACACGTATGAGACTATTTGTGGAGACAGGGATTCCTGTCTATTACCTTATTCTCTTCCTCTGCCGTTGCCTTGTATTTTGAGACAGGTCTCTCTCTGAACCTGAAGCTCAGGGTTTAGCTAAGCCATCTGGCCTGCAAGCCCCACAGGGATCCTCTTTCTAGACCTCTTCTGCTGAAGCATTACCGGGTGTCTCTGTGCCAGGCTTTTTTTTTCTGTGAGTGCTGTAACTTAAGAGTGGATCTTCTTGCTTGTGTGACAAACCTTTACTAACTGAGCTGCCTCTCCGGCCCTGGAGAGGCGTTTCTAGGGCTTTAATAAACTTGTGGTATTTGGCTGGAGAGCAGTCGGACCATTATGTTAATATACATGCTTGAAACTGCTTCCCAAGTGCTCTGTCAGAACCACTGGTCTCCAATTGGGTAAGATTTGCCACCTAGTTACACACGAAATTATCTGGGGATGAGTTATGTTGTCACAACAGGGGGAAGTATTCCTGGCATTAATGGGAGAGTTTCAGGATACTACTAAGTATCTGAAGCACACAGAACGCCTCCTGCCAGCAACACATAGCTAAAGTGTTAGCTTGAGACATTGGTCTCAACTGTAGCAGTTTCTGGGCTTAGTTGCTAAGAGCTTATGGTTTTTGGATAAGTGCTAGGTTGTGTTTGGAATAAATGTCTATATGGGGACGGGTTGTGTTTTTCTAGTTTTGTTTTGGTGTTTTAAACCTCAAATTACCCCCATCTTCCCTTGGCTGAAGAAATAATAGTTGCAAAGTGATTAGGAAACGTGTTCCTCTTGCCTCATCTGGCATGAATGGTTTGTTCCACAGAAGTTGATGAATTAGTGCTTCTGAGGCTGACATGATAGTTTTTGTTTTGTTAACTATAAATCTTATCTCTTCTGATCTTAGTGTTAACAGGAAGAAAGCCGTCAGTTAATATCTTTTATATTTCATTGCTTATAACTAATTGTTAGTAGTAAAGTCTCCTTTTTACAAACATAATTTGATCTCCTGTAATTGATAGAGGAAAGCTCAGGGAATTTGTTGACTCTGATGACATCTGGCCTTTTCTAGACGGACCGCATGCGATAGATAATCCACATGAGTTCTGTTTATGTGATTAAACAGGCAGAATTTGTAGTCAACGTTCAAAATGACTTAATGACAGCAAAAGAGTGGTGTATCCCTTTACATAGCCTAGCCCCTTTGTGAGCCTTCCACGGTGGTATTTCCTGATGCACTACTACAGCATTTTTGCTTTGTTTTAAGGGTCATAGAAGGCAAAACCTTAGGGATTTACTCATTTGAAATTTCCTGTTTACTTATTGAGGAAAAATGTAGAGATGGAGTCCAGGGTTAGGAATGCAGCTCAGTTGGTAGA
This sequence comes from Cricetomys ansorgei, assembly GCA_026225945.1. Classification (NCBI taxonomy): domain Eukaryota; kingdom Metazoa; phylum Chordata; class Mammalia; order Rodentia; family Nesomyidae; genus Cricetomys; species Cricetomys ansorgei. The sequence continues at coordinate 53,516 of JAMJFZ010000209.1, read as the reverse complement.
GTGCTTTTCTATGTAGCATGCATGAAGCTTTGGGTTCTACCCTGAGCACTGTGTAAGCCTGGCAGGAGAGCACATTCAGGGTGGTAGCAGGAGAATCAAGCTATGGCAGTGCTTGGCTACATAGAGAACTAAAAGCCAGTCTGGGCTACAAGAGACTCTGTTTCAAAAAATAATAAAATAAAATATGCAAAAAGCATATATACTCAAACACATTCATTCTCATTATTACAGATTGAATTCCTTTTTTCATTTCTGTGAGCAAGTGTCTGACAAAGCAACTTGAGAAGAAACGTTTATTTTGGCTCGTGGTTTGAGGAGGCACAGTCCCACACAGTGGGGAAGGCATGGAAGTGGGAGGAGTTTGAAGCTGCGGTTTCAGGAGTGTGGCTTTGTTTGCTCAAGTCAGGTGGATCAGGATGCAGAGAGAGAGGTCATGCAGATGTTCAGCTTGCTTTCTCCTTTCCTTCCTTTATTTCCTCCAAGCCCCCAGGCTATGGGATGGTGTGACCTAAATTCAGGGTGCACCTTTCCCCCTCAGTTAATACCCATAGGTGTGCTTCAGTCTCCCAGTGTGACTATCCTGGCAGAAAAAAAGACACTCTAAAGAGGCACCTGAGGGCACCTGGCCTCAACAATGAGCCCCGAGGAACTTAGAACTCACCAATTGACTAGAATGAATGGCCAGTATGCCCCCTAGGACCCACTGTCTCCCCGTCTGCCCTACTCCTTAACCCCCAGGGCTGGGGTTATATATGCTTGCTGCACACTCAGCTTGTGTGTGTGTGTGTGTGTGTGTGTGTGTGTGTGTGTGTGTGGGTGGCTGCTGGGGATCCAAATTCAAGTCTTCATGCTTATACAGCAAGGGTATCACTGTCTAGTCATCTTCCTAGCCCCCAATGTTGATTTATTCTTTTAAATGATTGGATTAGGCCAATTCACATTGCAGGGGGGCAGTCTGCTTTAGAGGCTGAAAACTCATCCTCACAGAAACATCCAGAATCACAATTCAAAATACATCTGGACTCCGTGGCACAGTCAATTGAACCTACAAACTCAACTACCACAGCTGGTGACTTCAGAACTGTTAACAAGAGACAGGCGTATTCCATCAAGGTACACAAAAGGCATATATATGTTAATTTTTTTTGCAAGTCCTCCTCGTTTTAAAACATATATTTTAGGAGAACATTGGAAAATATTTGAATGGGAGCTCTTTTGCTCCATCAAAGAAAGCAGCTTTGCAGAAAGAAGTGTGTCAAATTTGAAGAAGAGAAAGAGACTTAGGAGAATAAAATCTTAAACAAGCCAAGTGTCTTTTTCCATTAAACTTAGAGCCCTGGACTTGTGTGATATGTCAATTCCCGCTCAACAGTTCCTCTGCCCAGGGAAATGAATAAAAAAGACCTATAGGAATTTTTTTTTTCTACTGGTGAGTGGGAAATAGCAGACTCTCTGGAAGGGTAGTCTTTAAAAGCTGGAGAGTGTTCAAAGCAGTTGCAGGAATGTCTATAAAGATGAGGTATTGACAGCTAGAAAAGAACTGGGGAGAATGAGCAAGGATAAGAGGCATTCCATATTTCTCTGGGTGAAAAAAAAAAACCAACTCCCACCTGTGAACGGTGATAAAGTTTTAAATTTCTTCTAATAGTTTCAGAGGTTGTTTTGGTTTCTTGCGTCTTACAGACATGCTGTGGAGTACATGGGTTACACTTCCAGGATGCTGTAAACAGTTTGTCAGTGCATTTGCTTTTGTGAATCTTGATTAACTTTAGTGCTAAGAGCTTGGTAGGAACTCTAGGGAAGGATGACATGGTCCCTTTGGTCTGCTCTCTGAATTTCTGTATCATATAGACTGAAGTTGAAATTATAATGATAATTTATCCCTTGTCATGCATATCAGAAGGAAATGCAGGGCATTGCTAAGGCTTTTCCTACGAAGCTGTGTTGAGCTGTATTGAAAGGGTCTGCGTAATGCTTGTGGTAGCAGTGACTTTAATTTGGGCTAATTGAGATCTCATCAGAAGATGAATTGGACGGAGATATACTTTGTAAAGCCAGAAACTTGACATCTCTTCCTCCAACTAAACACTAATAAATGTAATGAATGCCTATTATGTGCTTGTTATTCTAGGGGTTGGGTGTAGAACTGTGAACACAAGGAGTATGGAAGTCCAGAGCTTCCTTAAGACTGTACAGAAGAACTCAAGAATGGTTATAAACTGTGAAGAGGCTGAGTTGGGGACTGAGGGAGTGGGTACCTTGTATCAGAAGGAAGGACCAGTGAGGGATGGGTGAGGTGCTGAGAGATGGCCAGGAAGTTCTTTTACTTTCAGGTGGAAGTAGATGTGCTGAGCCTTCATGGGTTTCATCAAATTGAGAAGATCTTAGAGAAACATTAGAGTTGCAAACAAAGAGAAAGGTAATGGAGAGGAACCAAACTACAGGGGACGCTGTGCCAAGCTTAGAAGTTTGAACTACAGGATTCAGGGACATATTGAACCAGTCCTATTCTGGCTGTAAAATGCTCATGCTGAACATGGCACACCAAATTAAAGCTGTGCTGTATTGATCAAAACAGTGAACGTCCAAAATATATGAGGGGTACCTTTAAATCAATGCACCCTGTGTGTCCATATGCGTATGGTGGTCTGAGGTCAATGTTGCATGTCCTCTTCAGGTCTCTGCCTTTTGAAAAAGGGTCTGCTAAAGTGGAGCTCACTGATTTAGCTAGGCTGACTGGCCAATAAGCTCCAAGGATCCCCTTTATTTGCCTTTCCAGCTTTGGGGTTACAGGGGAGTACCATCATGCTGGTTTTGTGTGTTAGTACTGGGGTCTGAACTTCCCTTTTCACGTTGGCATGGCAAGCACTTGTGCAATGAGCCATCTTTTGAATAGAAGATCTACGAAAAAGCATATCTGAGGTGTGAAGAGGGAACTTCCGTAAGGGAACCGCAGTTGTCCTAAGGTAGTGAGTGATAATGATGTTAATTAGTGCCATGAGAATGAAAATGAAAAACAAAACAAAAACAATCTATAGTTTTATATACTCGACACCGGTGAACTCGTGAAGTCTGATCTTGAAAAATATTAGCCAGGAAGGAGAGAGAAGGGAGCTTATACACTGATGATGAGAGTTTCAGTTGTAAGAATGACTCAGGAGAGAAGGTTGCCAATATCTGGCAAATCCTTTGTTGTTTTGCTCGTGGGAATTAATCCTGGACAAATAGTGTCATAAAAATAAATGGTCTACCTTCAGAATCCACCTCATTCTAAGAGCAGCATTTGGCACCGTTGACCTCTGTCCTTTGAAGTGTCTTCACTTGGTAGTAGACTTGCTGGAGACAGGGCCGTTCAGCTTTCGTTCTTGTGGGGGAAACCTGGGAGTAGCCTTGGTAGTGTATAACAATTTCAGCCCACCAGCATCTGGGGTGAGGAGAGGAGGCCATCACCAATGATTATTAAATGATCATTGTGTTTTTCTTTAAAGATTTTTTATTTGGTTTGAAGTATTTATTCATTAATTCAGTGTGTGTATGTATGTTGGGGGGTGGTGGCAAGTGGAGGCCAGAGAAAACTCAAGGTGTCAGTTCTCTCCTTCCATCATGTGGCTTTTTGGGAGTGAACTCAAGTGGCATGTTCAGCAGCAAGCAAGCAAGCTCCTGTAGCTTTTGAGCCATCTTGCTGACCACTTTTTCTGTCCTGTGCCGCTTATGCAGGTATGTGCATACAGTTGAAAGAGTCTTGAAAAGTTCATCAAACCGTTCCCTCTAGCAATCTGTATGCGACTATAGGAAGCTGTGGTTTGAACGTGAGATGGTCCCTGTAGACTTGTGAGTGTGAACTTGGTCTCCAGCCAGTGGTGGTGTTTTGGAAGGCGTGGAACTTTTTAGGAGGTGGAGCTTTGTAATGGAAGTGGGTCACTGGTGGGGCCTTCAGATTCCATAACCCTACTTCTGGTACTCAGATGCAGTGTAAGCAGGAGTACACACCTGATCTCGTGTCCCTCTGTGGTGGACTGTACTCTAACCACGAGCCCCTTCCTTAAGTGTGTGTGTGTGTGTGTGTGTGTGTGTGTGTGTGTGTGTGTGCAGGCTAGGGCTCTGTGCATGCTAGACAAAGCTCTACCACTGAGCTATACCCTTAACCCTTCTTTTAAATTTTTATTTTGAGACGGGACCTTAACAAAGTTGCAGCAGCTGGCCTTAATCTCACGCTGTGAACCAGGCAGGCCTTGAACTTGTGATCTCCCTGTCTCAGTCACTCGAATTAGATGGGATTACAGGCCTGTGGCACCAGGCCCAGCTAAGAATATGTTATATATACACTTGCTCACCCACTGTACCTGGTATAGTCTATTTGTATATAGTGAAAATTTCACTGTTGAGTCATTTGAAAGTCTCCTGTTTGTGAAACCAGCTTTACTTGAACTCAACGTGGAAATATCAATGCAGATTCTTCTTAAGAATCTACATGGGAAAGATCTCTGTAGTCTTCATCTTGGTAGGAATAAGTTCTTGTATTTATTGTCTAGCCCTATTGCCTCTTTGCTTTAACTAAGTCAGTGTTTAAAACCCTTTTCTGATGTGTCAAAAGCTGCTGCCCAGTCTGTTTTTGTAAAGCTCAGTTTTCTCAGGGCTGGAGAGATAGTTAAATGGTTAGAGCAGTGGCTGATTTTTTTTTTTTCTAGAGGACCCATAGTCAATCACCAGCACCCACATAGTCACTCAGAACCATGCATAACTCTAGTCCCAAGAGATCCAACAGCCTCTTCTGGCCTCCATGGGTACCAGGCATACCCATGTCACGTAGACAAAATATCCTTACACATAAAATCCAGGATTCTCTAGGTTTTCTGTTGCCTCACACCTCATACTGTATATTGTGGAGACCCCAGGAAAACCTTTGTCAGGAGAGAGAAGGATGAAGGAAAAACGAAAACAAACAATCCCCAGGAACGAGAGAGGACTCAGGGAATAGGAGAGGGGCAAACTCCCAAATTACTTTAAAGAATGGGTTCAAAAAATATCCTATAAAGAAGAAACCGCCAGAGACTAAAAAACAACCATCACAAACTAAAATTACAGCCCACTGGACACCTTCAAAGAAGGCTCCATAGAAAATGAGTTAAAAAAATTGTTATGGAGAGCAAACAAATGTTCGGGGTATTTTAACCTCTGACAGGCTGGTGTCTAAAAGCCTTCTGTGTTGCCTAGAGGATAGTTAAATGAAAAGTCTCTCTTTTCTCCGTGATATCCCTCTACCTTGCAGAAGAGTGGAAGGGCCTGTGTGGTTTGTGTTCTCTTGTTCACTGGTTGTGCGGGAAGCTGAGAAAGGCGCACAGCCATTGTGAACCGAGGTGATACGACCCTCTCCCCAGCTCAGCAGAGGCCTCTTGGTGCGTGTTCTCGTTCAGCATGCTTGAAGGGACAGCTGTACTCCCGGGCAGGCTCTGTAGACGATGATGTCCTTAAGAGGAAACATGTCGTTGAACTCTTGACATTCACTTGATGGGGTTTGAGATCCAGTAGTGTAGGGATGCTTTTCTGAAGTCTGAAAAATGACAGTAATCTCCTGCCTGTTCCTCCCTTTATTGCTTTCTAATCCTAAGAAAGCTGTCGGGCCATTCCTAAGTATCTTCACAAAAAGTCAGTGTTTCTTTTTTCTGTACCTCAAGGTCGCAATGAGAGTTCCTCCCTAAATGACACATTTGTGGAATATAACTTTGAGGGTTTTTTTTTTTTTTTTTTTAAATTTCTGTTTACCTACTTTAGCTGAATAGGACTTTGGAAAAAATTCGGAGACAGTTTTTTTAAATCTGCTTTGAGTCAGGGGAGACAGCTCAGTCTGGAAAGTTCTTGAGGTACACGCATGAAGACCAGAGTTCAGTCCTCAGAACCTGCAGTAAAAGCCAGTTGTGCTTGTAGGTGCTTGAAATCCCAGCGTGGAGGAGTGGAGACGGGTTGCTCCCAGAGTTCATTGTAGCCTGTCCTGACTGTAGCCTGTCCTTACTGGCGAGGTCTAGACCAGAGAGAGACAATGTCTCTCAAAAAATGAGATGGATGATGCCTGAGGAAGTACCCAAGTTTGACCTCTGGGCTCAACACACAAATACAAACGTGTACCTAAACACACACGGGGCGGGGGGGGGAGGGAGGGAGGGAGAGAGAATGAGAGATAGACACACAGACACATGCAAAGAGAGAGAGAAAAAGAAAGAGACAGAGACAGACAGATACACACACATATGCAGACACATAGTCAAATATGAAAACGTAAAATATAAAGATCTGGACTGTGTACCTCTCATGGGTTTTCTGGGACTTTCTATATATTGAGACTTGGGTCGGTGATTGATACAAGTCCTGATAGAATTTCCTCCAGCTGGACTTACAGAGCACTGCCCTCTGGCCCTTGATCGTTTCTTTCCTGCCGAACAGCAACTGGTGCAGAGTAGGGTGCGGTTAATGGGTAGAGGGGCCCTTCCATCGGGAAGAAAAAGCTAAAGATCACGGCAGAGATTTAATCGCCTTTCCTGTGCACATTTTCTCGCATTCACACACTTCTGATTCTGAGTCTTTAAAGGAGATATGTTATAAACATTTGTAGTATTAGCCTTGCTACTTGGCATTGTTAAGAGTACACAAGAAACAACGTCAATTAACTTCTGCTGCAATGAATTCTGAGGGATTCCCCAGGGCATTGGATTGTTCTAGAATGCATCCAAATTGGAAACTGCTTAACACATGTCCAATTGAGTGGGATCTGTAAGTTTGTTGTACCTAGTTTTATTTTATGGACATATTTGTTAGTTCACGGATTTTTCTCATTTTTCTATGTGGGTATGTTCCTATTTGTTTAGCACGGATGTCCCCATGCCTGAGGAGGCCAGAGAATACCCCGTGGTGTTGTTCTTCAGGGTCCATGTTCACCTACAGTGGTGCTCAGTAGGATAGGGTTGTCATCTGTTTGAAAATTTAAAGCTTTGAAGACTAAATGTTGACCGAAACGATTCTTTAGAAACCACACAATTTCTGAGGATTGTTTCACCGTTGTTTTTAACTCAGTGCACCTCGGTAGGGTACGGATGTACTTCCTTAGAGAACATTTTATCCTGGTATTCAGGATCACCTTCAAGTCTTGTATAGAAACATGGTAAGGGAAGACTTCAGGAGCCCAGGGCTCACCAAATGCAGATTTCAGGGCTATCTCCATGGCTCCCTGTGTCTCCAGAGTTCCACAGTTGTTCCTGTCTTCACAGTTCGTGGAATTTAAAATTTGAACTTACATGCTAGCTTGGACTATGTGCTTATCAGAAATGACCTTTCAGAGGAAAATAAATCATCTCCTGTTGGATGTAGAAAATAATTCTGTGGCCCTTATTGCTTTATTGGTGTGATGTGCCACAAAATTTGTGTTTCTGAATACAGTTGTGTATTTTATCCTAATCTTGACTTTTTTTTGAATAGACAGATGCTTTCCTGCCATATATCCTGCCTAGATCTGATTTATCTATTTGTTAAAAACTGGAGATTCCCAGATCGTAGTGGAAAGATTCCTCGATATATGGCATCTGAATGCTTGGAGGCTTGTGACTGATTTTCTTCTCGTTTTATTCCATAAGAGCGAGTTAGTTAAGAACAGCTGTGTGGAGAGGATGTAAATGGGAGGCCTGTGCGCAGAGCACAAGACACGTGCCAGTGTCAGTTAATTTATAGAATGTGTCTTTACTTCTGTTTTCCTTCAGCTTAGCCAAGACAGAAGGGCTAGTTTTATAAATGGCATATTGACTGGGGTTGGAGCTTAGTGGCAGAGCTCTTGTCTAGCATCTTTGAGGCTCTGGGTTCAATCCCTTATCACTGTGAGAAGAAAGAAGAACTAAAATATTTTTAAAAACTGTCATCACATTAAGAAAACGATAATTATGTTTTCTACTGATGGCAAGGGGGCACATGAGCATAATTTTCCTTCACATATTAATATATGTATTTCCACGTGAATGTGCATGTTTAAAATAAGGAAGACAGTATTCTAAATGGTGGTGGAGGGACCCTAGGTGAGACCCAGGACTGGGGTGTTGCCGTGGCACACAAAACTCTACATCCTTGTATGTGGGGGCATCATCGTAGGCGGCATGTTTTTTTCCTTTGGGACTTGATTCTTCATGGGTTCTGGGGGAGTGCTGCATGAGAACTATGTTTGTGATGGGTAATTTGGGGGTGCTGATGAACCTCATTCCGATGCCAGTTTTGTTAAGATTTTGTTGAAACTTTAAAAATATTTATTTTATTTTTAATTTATGTGTTTGTGTGTGTAAGCATCTATGTATGCAAGTGCCTACAGGGCAGAAGAGGCTTGTTGGATCCCCTGGAGCTGAAGTTCAGTTGTAAACTGCCAAGTATAGATTCTGGGGACCCACCTGGGGTCCTCAGCAAGTGCAGCAACCCACTTCCCCAGTGCTGAGATTACAAGCACATGCAACCACACATTTTCTTTTCCATTTCCTTTCCCCTTTCCTTTCCTTCCCTTCCTTTCCCTTCCCTTCCCTTCCCTCCCCTCCCCTCCCCTCCCCTCCCCTCCCCTCCCCTCCCCTCCGCTTCCTTTCCTCTCCTTTCCTTCCATTTCTATTCTCTTCTCCTCCCTCCCTTCCTACCTCCCTTTCTTAAATGATTCTGGAGATGGAGCTTAAGTCCTCATTCTCATGGCAAGCACTGTACAGAATGAGCCAATGCCCCCCATCCTGGTTCTCTTTTTCTGATCATGTTTCAAATGCACTCCTGTCCTTTTCCCAACATTTGTCTGCCTTGTTTTCTAGCCTATGCTTTTGTACCTAGACACAGAAGCACCTGTTTTCCTCCTTTTATAATCTTTGTTTTCACTCAGACGTTGGTAGTCTTGAAAGATTACTCTCACAGAGGCACCTCTAGTTTAGTCTGTGCTGACGTTCCCGGCTGCCCACAGAACTCCATTTCTCAGTGATGCGTGCTTAGCCTGCGCCTTCCTTCCCCTTCTCAATTGCATGCCGTTGCTCTCATTACCATATAATACTGTTTCTTGTTACTTGAAAAACCCCTTTCCTCCTACTCTGTTAGCCTGTTTGTTACGTAGTTCAGGTTCTGGTTCTGTTTTTCCACTGAGAAACATCCTCTGATGCTCTAACCCTGCTTGACTGTTTTCTCTTGGTATCTTCACTGCCACGTCTTCATTGTTGCCTTTGACAGTTGTCTAAATAGATATGAGTCCTGATGACCACAGACTCTTTCCCTCTCCAGAGGTGCAGGTGCGTGGTAGGGGCGAAGTTTGTACTTGATAACAGATGTGCGGCCATAATTTCATTACTCTTCACTTAATCACCAGGCATAAAATTCAGAAAAACATTGAAATCACAACACGTAGAAAGCTTGCAATGATTTTTCAGGTGTTTGATGCTCCTTTGATGTGTTGAAGTGTTTTCTGTTTTTCTTTTTTTCCCTCCTTTGTTTCTCTAGCAATCAAAGAGAAATATGCAGACTGGAGAGAGTTCCTCATAAGTGATTTGACTGGTTCTAGGACAGCGCCTGCAAGCCTTCTCGATGGCGTATGTATTGCTATTATTCATCTATTATAGCCCCAAGGCACCTGGTCCTGTGATCTAAAACCTAGTGCCACCTTTGCGTATATCCTTCTGCGAGTACATGTGGACACAAGTGTTTTTATTCTCACAGCCTGACTTTCTGTTTCTTACTGAAGTAGGTAGGTGATAGATTTGAGTGGCTTTGACTGATGCTGTAATCAATACATGGGAAGCTTTCTCTGCGAGTACACTTTAAAATTATGTATTAAGATGTCTTCCCATCATCCTTAAGCCTTATCTTATAGGATAACTTTTTGGCAGGTGATGACTAAGCATATTTATGTGCTTATTGTAGTCTCCTGGAGCCCGTAAATAAGTAGCATCATTAATTGTTCATCTTGGGTGTATCATAAATCCATGATCTCACACGAATGTGTTACCCAAGAGTATTGATTACCTTTCTCCATAAAATAAGAGGAGATGTATTGGAATGTAGCTAAGGCAGTTTCGAGGCATGGAGGCCAAATAGTTTACTCTCAAGTCTTGATGATTTTTTTTGAAAATATTATAATGAAATGTTAACAATTCTTACATGTACTTGAACAGGAAGACAAAGGCAGTGTATCATATGTAATTATTAAATTACCAACTCTGTCTTAAGGGTAATCCAGGAAAGGGAAACTCTAAGTGAATGTCTGGGAATAAGATGTGGATTTTCATCATTATTGTTACTACTCTTGTTGTTGTTATTGTTATCGTTGATATTATTATTATTTAACCTTAATTTTCTTCCATTATTATTGTTATTATTATTGTTGTTGTTGTTATTATTTAACCTTAATTTTCTTCCATTATTATTATTGTTGTTGTTATTATTTAACCTTAGTTTTCTTCCATTATTATTGTTGTTATTACTATTACTATTATTACTACTACTATTATTATTATTATTTAACCTTAATTTTCTTCCCTGACAATCATGTTAATTCTTAAGACAGCCAACATGTGATACAGTGTTCACAAGTGTTTTGTGATGATTTCACCTATGTATTTATCTTAGTGACTATTTTTGACTAATGGGTTAAAAGATTACAATGGTGATTACCCATCTTTTCAGAGGGACAGGTTGTCTTACCACATTAATTGTTAAACATAGCCTAAAAACGTGGCTAAACAGACACTCTTCCTATGCCAAGTAGGTTACTCAGAAAGGGCAGTACTTATATTGTCCCAAACTAATTACCAGGTTAGATAGCAAATACTCTCTATATGCCAAGAAAGTTCCTCAGAATCTGCAGTACTTACAGGGTTTCCAAACCAAGGCCCACCATGGTTAAGTAGTAGAATAACTTTCCATAACATGGCCATATGTTAAAAAGGAAAAAAAAAATGCCCGCTCTTATAATCTCAGCCATGAGGAAGCAGAGGTAGACAGATCCCTGGGATTCACTGACTGGTCAGCTGTAGCTCCTGGCTAGAGAGAACCCTGTCGCTCTCAAAGATTGTGGATGACTGAGGAATAGCACTTGGGATTGCCCTCTGACCTCCACACATCTACAGGCACACGCACCTGCATTGTCCTCACACCCCAACCCCCACACAAGTTGAATGTAAGTGAGCACAAACATGTATTAGACATGGCACCCACACACAGCTGCTCTCATTCACTTAATCTGCGCATAACAGGATTCTGGCTGCTATTAGTGGCACTGTAAGGTTGAACTTCTCTTAAGGAGTCATAATATAAATTTATTATTATATATCTTATATATATTATATACCTTATATAATATATATATATATGTCAATTTGGAAAAATAGACATTTTGTTATTAGGTTTTCTAGTTCTGAGCTTATCTGAGTATAATTCTACTTAAAAAGGTACCAGTTTCTAACACATGTAATTTTGTTTTGCAAGGATTGTTTGATAAAATGTTAGCATAAACTGTTATTTTCTATTTAGCTGTAATTTTTGTTGTTGGGAAATGTCGTCGCCATGTGGATGTGTGTGAGGGTGATGGCTGTGCAGAGGGTGGGGTGGGGATATCGCCGGACTGTTTGGCAATAGCTTGGATGATGGTGTGAGAAAAAATTTTATCTTCTGCTGTCATCTGTTTCTATGAGAACCTTGAAATCAAGTTTAAAATACGGAGTTTTGCTTCTGTTCAAACAGCCTCTGCGAGGGAAAGGCCCTATAGACCTCATTACAGTTGGTTCCTTAATAGAACTTCAGGACTCCCAGAACCCCTTTCAGTACTGGATAGTTAGTGTGATTGAAAATATCGGAGGAAGATTACGCCTTCGCTATGTGGGATTGGAGGACACTGAATCCTATGACCGGTGGTTGTTTTACTTGGATTACAGACTTCGACCAGTTGGTTGGTGTCAAGAGAATAATTACAGAATGGATCCACCTTCAGGTAAGAGCTGACGTTTTTCCCGTGTGACGTGATTGAGACAGGGATAATATCAAACTCCTGCGGGTACGCCTCGGCGCGCGTCCGCTGAGTGTCTTTTAACATGCCAGTATGTGGATGTCAAGCGTGCCAACTTCAGAGCCTTCTGTACGGGGCATAAAATCCAAGATGCTGATCAGGAACATTCTCAGAGGTGTTACCTCGGGAAGCTGTTCTGCTTCCTATGACGTCACAGGCTCAGAAAGGAAAGGGGTGATAGATTGGGATTTGAACATAGGTTACCAATTCTTTAATTGGCAAAGCACGTCCCATGGTCTCCGTTTGCTTGCCCATCTTTCTGCCTGTTTTCTCTCCCCCAGTCCACCCATTCTTCTGCCCCTGCCCTCCTGGCCACTTATGTATGCAACTTATACATCCATCTATGCATATGTCTTCTATCTATCATCCATTCCTCTCCTTCCTTCCCTTCCTTTTCTTCCTATCCATTAATCCGTCTGTTCCCATTCATCTTCCCACACTCACCCAATTCCCCACCCTCCCACATCTACGTTTGTATCTGCATTTGTATCTGCTCTCTCTGTCCATTTGTGCCCATTCATTAGCCCAGATTCATCCACACTCCCATGTATCTGCTCACTACTGTTTCATTCATTCACATATGCAACCATCATATGTGAATTGCTTCATATGCAACCACACATCACCCATTCATGTCTGCCCATCTATTCTCTCTCTCTCTTTCTCCCTCTTTCTTTCTTTCTACAGAAAAATACATCCATCTATACAAATCCCATACCATCTACTTATTATATAATTCATTTTAACAGGGAAATAGCGATGAGAGGATTAATCTTGTCTATTCTTTTCCCCTGTCAAGTTACCAAGTATCCTGGCAAGTGGCTTTTCACAGGCTTAATTGGATAGAACAGTGCGCTCTGCCCTTTGATAGAGCTAACTAGTCAAAAATCTCATATTTACATAATAAACATTCTTAAGTGTTTGCTATTTCCCAGGTGATTCTACATCTGTTATGTTGTTTATTTTGATTCCAAAAATGTGGTGCCTGTTTGGTGGGAACCTCTTTCTATAGCCATTGACAGAATTGAGGCTAAGATTAAACTGCTTCTCTAAGGCTCCCAGCTTGTAGGGAGTAGCCTGGGTGTTGCTGTTGGAATTCCCAGGTCCAAGACCCAGTGCACCTTGTTGCCTCTGCTGATCTATTCTACTCTTACCAACCTTTTGATGAAAAGCTTCAGAACAAAAAATCACATTATTAATGCACTTAAAGGTGCCAAAGAAGAAATATTTCTTTCTGGCAGAATTTTATTCTGTGGTCAGCCTTACAGGTATATTTAGAGCAAGTAATTAGTTCATGGCTTCATTAAAATTTATTCCTGTGTTCGTTGCCAGTGTTAATCCTGTGCACAGGAAAGTGAGAAGTTATATTTACCTTATCTGTCACTCGAGGGCTTTGACTGTGGAACATTTCCTAGTTCGGGACCCTGTGTATTTGCATCTGTGTTAAATTTGACAGGCAGATAGACGTATAAAATGGTATTTTATAATAGCTGTACTGTTGTTGTGGACATTTTGAGAAGCAGCCAAGAAATCCTTTTATGCCTTAAGCATTTTGGGATGGCAGCAAAGGAAGGAAAGATTGAGCTTGAGCTTGCCTGGGGATTCATAACCTGGCAGGAGAAATTTACTTGTGGGGAAAGGTGACTGTGTAAATCTCAGTTCAATGCCTAATTGCTTTGTAAATTCTAGAAGGAACTTATCCTTGCCAGCGCAAGGATTTGTAGTAACGCAGAGAATTTCTAGTCGCTTCTTCTGTTCTCTGTTGTGTCTTTTCCGTGTGACATCCTGGAGCTAAAACTCAAAACTAAAACTAAAAGCTTGAACGGAAAGTCTTTCTTTAAAAACATTTGCTTGTAAGTCTCACTTTCGATAATTCTCTATCTTTACAATGTGTGAACATATTGTGCTTAACCGCCTTAGAATTTCCTGGACACGATGTAGATTTTCACAGAAGAGTTCATGAGTTTGTCTAAAGACTTTGGAAAAGAGATTTGTCAAGAGTTTATTTCCCTAGCATTTGGAGCGTTGGCATGGGTGCTTGTATATGGGAGAGAGGAAGTGAAGGGCAAAATGTCACTCAAATAGAGTAGATACATGATGAAAACTCGGTTCTTCTGTTACCTCATTCAGCGAGACAGCACCCCCCCCACACCCCCGAGAAAAGAGGCAATTATTACTCTGATTTTACACATGGGAAGAGAACCCGATATGTTAGATTTGTGTAAATTAATCTCAAATCCCAGGTTGCCTCGTGCCACTTAAATGGTAGCACCATTTTCTGAACTGAAATGGTGTGGTGAATAGAATTTCAGACAGTATAGAAACCATTAGGCTGGTCCTCTTATGCCCAGACAACTAATGAACCAGTACAAAATTATCAAGCATTAAAAACTGAGCGTGAGGAGTGGATTTGCCGAGGGAAAGTGGCCTGTGTGTGTGCTTTTGAGAGGAAGGTCGTGGAAGCTGACCCTGCGGGCAAGACCCCCTATGCCATACATCTTCACCAAGGCCGTCACCACTATTGTAAATGTCTCCGCTCATTTGTTAGTGTTACTTCCTTCTTTTCCTTTCCTTTTTTTTTTTTTCCTTTTTCTTTTTTTCTATTTATTTATTTATTTATCCATCTATCTATCTATTTATTTATTTTGGCTTTTTCAAGACCGGTTTTTCTCTGTTGTAACTCTGGCTGTCCTGGCCTCGCACTCACAGAAATCCTTCTGCCTCTGCCTCCCGAGTACTGGGATTAAAGGCGTGTGTCACCTCCACTAGGCTCCTTCTTTTACTTATTAAAGGACACTTTATTCCCTGACTATTCAGTATGAACAGAGAGAATAGAAATAGGTAGTAGTAAGTGGCTGGGATGTTATGGTAACTCTAGGAAAGGTACTGGAGCTTTTGCTGCCCACTTCTGAGGATCATGAGGCTGTCCCATGTCTGGCCTGAACTCTGGAGCTTGAGAGTGGAGAGAAGGCGAGAAGGCACCCTATTTTAGAGTATGGGAGCAGTTACTCAATTGTGCTGAGTGTGTAAAATATATCAGATGATTGACATCTAGTTTAAACCACGACCAGAGTGTTATGGCTACCCTTTGGCTTTCCAACAAGGTTGCGAAGTCAGGGGTGGGTTGAGCAGCCCACCTGCTGTGGCTGTTTAGAAGGCACATAGATGTTTCGATCTTCTTACAGAGGCTAAGGAAATGAAACTTTTCTATCCGTTTCTTCTCTAAGTCTAGACTCTTTTAAGTCTGTCTCTCCCATGTTAGTTTTCTTTCAAAAATCTTTCTCTCAACCTTTTCAAACATTTAAAAAAATTTTCAGTAGCTCTCAGAAGCAGGAAGTTTCTGGATAGAACTGAAATGTTCCTTTCCTAAACAGTTTCTGTTATCAAAAGAGTCGGTATGTTCGGAATCATTTTCGTGTACTACTGTAACAAAACACCAGAGTCTGGTTTGCTTAAACAACGGAAATATATTTTATTGTTGTTCTGAAGTCTGAAAAGTTGAGACAAGAAAGCCAGCCTGCCTGGGCATCTGGTGAAGGCTCTCTTCTTGGCTTACAAGTGTCCACCTTCTAGCTGTCTCTTCACAGAGTACGAGAGTACATTAGAGTTCCCTCTTCTAATAGGACACAAATTCTCTTAACAGGCCATCCCACCAGACCCCTCTTAACCCTCCTCGCCTTCTCAGGGTATTTCTGCAAATGTCACATTAGGGATTCGAGGTTCCACATAGGAATTGAGTAGGGCACAGATCCAGTACATCACATTTCCAGTGTTTCCCATCTCTTAATAAGCTTCTGTCAGTCTACTCATTGGTAGAGATCTGGTGGAGAAGAAGAATGGATTTACGGTGGTGGATAGACACCTGAGAAATGAGCCTCTATTTACTTATGGCTATTTACTTACTTGTTTATTTATGGTGATGTGGTTTCTTTCTGCAACCCTTTCTGCTGGAACTTTCCAAACTTTCGCACAAAGGGAAGTCTCCTCATTTTCTTATAGGCTACTGGTTACTGATGGGCAAGGACCTGCTTTAAATTGCCTTTGGCTTCTCTCGACCAGTAAGCAGAGTCTGATGAACACAGTTAAATTCCCTGCGGTGCAGGCCATGTTAAGAACATGTTTTATGTCCTTTTAATGGTGCTGTTTATTGTCCATAAATTCGCTCGTGTACCCAGGGTGGCTCTGTCTTCTGAAACACACACAGGGGACATTGTTCTCTGTGTGTTGCATCTTGGAGGAGTTGCATCCTCACAGGTGGTAGAGAAGCCTACAAAATTGAATTTTACCTGTGCAGGGAAGATGATGCCTTGCTGGGGGTGGTGGTGGTTGGATTCCATCTGTCTTAGTAACCTTACTCATTGTACTCATAGAATACCCAGCAAGACAACTTAAGGAGGGGAGGGGTTATTTTAGCTCACAATTCGAGTATACAGTATCAAGGGAAGGAAGCCGCTACTAAGAACAACCACACACATTTTTGTTCCTATCTAAAAATGCCAGAATTGGGGGAAAATTCTGCTAGAAGTAGAAAGTCCCATATGAAATGCTGGAAAGAATTTTAGACAAACAGAAGACAATATCCTTTGTGTAATGACTATGTGTTGGTAACTTGGCTAAGTCCAGTAAGATCTTTCACCAACTATAATTATACCCTCCTTCCAAATACTAAGTAAACTGCTAAAACAGAGGGGCTTTGAGCTCAAGGTGAGTTTAGAAGCTGCAAGGATCCAAATATATGGCTTCATGCTCAAAAGCAGGCATGCAAGAAATTAAAAATATAGCCCAAAGGTTTAATGTTGCCTTTAAAGTGTGCTTAAATTCATATTCATACCCTAACAGTCTGTCTGCTGTTGGGAGAGGGTTGATATAGGGATGATATCAACACGTCTCCTTCCAGTGAGAGCTCCCACAAATCCTGTTTTGATAAGGTCTTAAATCTGTTGTGATCAGGCCGTAAAATTCCCCTCCAATCCCAGCAATAAGTGAAAACAGTGCCCGACAGTTATTTCCCCCCCCCTTTTAATTTTGAATGCAGACTGTGTAACCTCTGTATAAATCTTCCCCCTCCTCCAATGCCTAGGGGAAAAAATATGGGCGGCATGTGGTATGTTACGAACGTTTCAAGTATAAATACAAGACTTGGTTTGTAAACTTTAATTTGCCCTTTAATATTTTTTTCCTGACTTGTACGGACTACTTTTTAGCCTATGAGAGTTTAGAGATTTAGTGGGAAAAGTACTTTAACTGTAGATGCTGGAGCAGAGCCGATCAGAGGTTAGAAATTTGTTAGGGAATGAGTCTTCCGTCAGTGGGAGGACGTTTTAGGTGACACATAGAATTGTGGCAGTAGATGATGTAAGATCTTGCTAATGTGATTAATGCCATTAAATTACATACAGAAGAGCGTCAGAATGCATACAGATGCTCCCCGGGTGAACCCTGTTAAATATTTTCCATTTCTACTAGCAGAATCCCAGACTGGTCTTTATTTTCAGAGACTCCCTTTAACAGGTGGTTGTTTATACGGAAGTGTGAGCACGGACACGTGCTCAGAGTGCTGTGTGTCCTAGAAGCATGGGAAGATAAAAAGAAGAACCACTAACAGAACGACAGTCTTTAACCTCTTTGTGGTTTGCTGTTGATACAGAACTCTATCATTTGAAGATGATTTCTGAGTGGAAATGTGCTTTGGAAAATTCTCTAATTGTTGCCTCAAACTCTCCCCTTCCAGTGGAAGTATTTAAGGTGAGTTGTGTCATGAGTTTCTCTCCTGTTTCAAATACAAACTAATCCACCTGAGGGCCACTGAAATGGCTCAATGGGTCAAGCTCTTGCTATGGTAACATGAGGTCCTGAGTTTGGATCCCTGGAACCCGCATAACTAACCCATCTGTAACTCCAGTGCTCCCATGGTTAGGTGGGAGGCAGAGACAGGAGAATCTGGGTAACTCGCAGGCAGCTGACCTGGCACATGCCACTCTGAGCAAGAGACATCTGTCTGGGCTGACACTCGAGGTTGTTCTCTGATTTGCACAGGTATACTAAGATATGCATGTGTCTATACTCACACACATGGGCACACATGTATGCATGCATACATGTATAATATGTACGTATTGTACACACATACACCACATGTACAGATTTGAAAAAGCAAAGGAAAACTACTGGCTAGTAAATCTGTCCCACAGTTAGGAAACTGCCTGCTTGGCCTGTTTCCCATTTTAAAATAACTCTGAAAATTGTGTCTGCTCCCTATTAGCTATTTTACAAACAATTCTTATAAATATTCTTGTTACAGGGTGATGATTAAAGTATTTTTGTTGACTTTTTTCTATGATGCGAATCCCATTTTAATTCCCTCATTTTCTACTGAAGTGACAAAAGGAATGACATTAAGTTGAATTTTACTAGTTTTTTTTTAAGAATGAAATGGGGCTGGAGTGGTTAAAATAGTTAAAGAGCACTGGCTGCTTTTTCAGAGGTCCTGAGTTCAATTCCCAGAAACCGCTTGGTGGCTCACAACCGTTTATAATAGGATCTGATGCCCTCTTCTGGCATACAGGTGTACATGCAGATAGAGCACTCATCTACATACATAAATAAGTCTTAAAAAATAAAAATAAAAAAAGGATTAAATATGATAGGCTGTGGTGAGAGGTCAGATGGCCAAACACTTGCCTCAGGATCATGAGGATCTGAGTTTGAGGACCCTAGGATTCATGTGAAGACAGGGGAGCACGGTGGCACACACTGTAACCCTAGCGCTTGGGAGGCAGAAAGAAATAGATGAGGTGGGATGGGGAGGTACAGGGAGGGAGGCAGGAAGGAGAGAGGGAGTGTTTCTTCTTAGACTCCATTTTCTCCATTGCTGATGACTTTGTCTGCTACATAACAGCCTTTTGCCAGGGACGGAGCAGGAAACATAGCTTATCTGCTGTGGATGGCCAAGCTCCTAACTCTTTTAAAATCACATTGCCAGCTTACGCACTCCGTCCTGTTCTGAGAGGCCTGGGAGAAAGTGTTGGTCTTCCAGAGTGGGCTCACGAGAGTCTCCAGGGCTCTCACCGTCCACACGTATTCTGTGAGCCCTTGTTTGCCTTTACTGTTGGAGGTAGTTATTGTTCTAGCCCCTGAGCCTTTGAAGGAGTCCGCACTAGTAATGGGGTTAGCTCTGGGCCTTTCTGCTGAAGACACTGGTACTGCCTTTTCTGAATTCCTTCTTTATCGGCTGTTTCACCTTCTGTACCTTTGTGGCTGTGTAGCCGTGCCTTTTTTTTTTTTTTTTCCTAAACATTTTCTAAACATTATTTCCCAAGGCTGGTCAGAACCAGTGTGGTGCTTCCCCTTGGAGTGCTGTGTTGCGACAAGTCTCCCCAGGCGTCAGGGTACCTCCATGTGGGTCTTCCTTTGTTCTTCTAGCTCCCTTCATACCTGTTTTGTTCTTTCTGTTAGATTATTACTCGTCTTCCAATCTCAAATATAAATTCTCCCAAGAATTCTGTACATGGGTTCCTGGTCTGTGTCCCCAGCCTCGAAGAGGCCACACGGTCAACTCCTGTGGCATCCCGTGTGCCACAGTAATATGCAGTCATTTGCGTGGTTCTGTGCATACTAGTCACCTCTTTTTGCTTAACTCGAAGCTCCAGGAAGTAATGGGCCATATGCTTTGTGAATGGTTGGCCACATAATTCCTGGCACTTAATAACTATTTGCCAAATAAATGAACAGATTCTTGAATGGGCCACATCCATTTAGCTCACTAGATTTAAAAATTCTGAGCTAATATACTTATAGATTAATTGAACATATAACTACTTAGAACTGTGAATACTGAGACTTGAAAGGCAGAAACATTAATGATCTCGATCTATTTTTAATTAAGAAGGAACTGATTCTTTAAACATGTACCGAGCAGCTATTCTCTGCAAAAGGCCATTGTGTCTGGATGCCCCGATTCCGAGTTTTAATTTAAGGTGGTCTGTATTTTCTAAACTACGATCATCTTCTTTCTTCACCTTAAATCCATTTGATGAGAACTCGGACTATCCTTTTGATATATTACCCGAAAACAACCACCTTACTAGCCAGTTTGCTGTAACTAGGCATTACTGTAAGGGTAGGCACTGAATACTTCTTAGCACAAGGCAGGGTGTTTGGGGTGGGCACTCCATAGCTAAAAGTTGGTTTACACGGAGTATTTGTGCTGTTAAAGTTTGTGAGATGCTTTTGTAAATGTTTTATTTCATTTGATGGAAGATAAAAGGATCTTAAGCTTACTTGGGTGGAGTCCATATTTAATTTTTAGGTCTTGAGAAAAGTTTGTTTCCTCAGTATACTGAAACAAATTGCCATGGGCTCAGTGACTAGAAGTCAGCATAGGGTCATTCTCTCATACTTCTCTAAGTTATAACTTAAATCAGGCTGTGAGTGGGTTCAGAATCCACCTGAAGAGAAAGGTGTTCGGCAATCTGCACGACTTTTGGTGCCGCCTGTCAAACCTGAAATCCCCGGATTTGTAGTGACCTCAGTCCATTTTTTGCCTGTCTGCCCATGATCACATGACCTCATAGTCTGTGTGTCTGTCCACATTTCCCTGTACTAATAACATCACTGGCCATTCTATAAGCACTTTCGCTAACCCAGAATGACCTCCCTTTAACTATATTTACAAAGATTCTCTTTCCAAATGAGGTGACCTCTTCGTGGGTTCCAGTAGACGTAAACCTGAAGGAGATGAACTAGTCTACCCAATCCAACCACGTTTCACACACAAGTTAGTAATTTTATAAGCAAAGTGCTCCGCTGAGCCCTTGATTGAACATACGCAGGTGTCATTATGTTCAGAGGAGTTACAGGGACGTGTGTGATGAGGGTCTGATTGTCTATGCAGTTGCTTCTTTATAATTTTTTCTCCCACATGTGTTTTTAAGAGTCCTGGCAATATTCTTTTGCAGGCTCTGTATGTCTGCCTCATCTCTGCTTCTCCCCTCTGTGCATTCTTTTTTGTGGTGTGCGTGGTATATTTATGTATCCATGTGCACACGGGTACATGTATGCGTATATATGCCAGTGTGTGTTGAGGACAAAGGTGAACACTGGCAAGTTCCTCAGCTGATCTCTGCCATATTTTTTTGAGACAGCGTCTGTCACTAAACTCGGAGCTCACTGATTTGGCCTGACTAGCTGGCCAAGAAGCTCTAGCCATCCCCTGTCTCTGCATCCTGCGTGCTGGGATTACAGGCGTATGCTGCCATGTTGGACTTCTTACATGGGTGCTGGGGTTCCAAACTCAAGTCCTCATGCTTGCATGGCAAGCACATTACCAACTGAGCCATCTCCCCAGCCCTGATACATTTTTATAGACATATATGATAAATCCACTGTAATTAGTATGATAATAACATAGATCTCTATCTAGGTATCTCCCCTGTTATCACCAGTGTTTCTCAGCGAGAAGACGTTATTTCTGTTTTTGTCATTATAGCACCAGGAACACATGTTTGAATTCAGCAGTGACTCATCAGGATGCATGGTATGCAGAATTGCCATAGTGTTCCACTGTTTGTGAGGCAGAAGTCAAAGCTAAGCATATTTGATGGCCGGATATGAGCAGTATTTTCAGGCAATTCTTTTTATTATTTTTGCACTTCAGATAAAGTAGGCATTTGGATGGAATGAATCTCATTATGTGAAGCTCCTTTCTTTGGGCGATGTGCTTACATGCCTGCAGCTCTCCATGCAGTCAGTCATGTTCATGAGCACAGTTTCCCCTCTGCCTTGAATGCGAGCAGGAACTGTACACCAAGACACTCAGCTTTCTCCTGTTCTCTACCTGGATCTGAGACAAAATACCCAGTAACCTTGAGATGCCCCATTTTGAAGGAATTCTGACTGACCTTTTTTGGACAATAGAGACAATCTCCAAAATGTGAACTCAGTTGAAAGATGAGTAGTTAGTGTCCTGTGTTAAAATCAAAACCTAGGGACAGTAGAAAAATGTATTTTATCAGAAAAATAAATAGGGATTTCTGTCTAACAGCCGACCAGCCTGAGGATTTCATGGCTTAAAAGACTTAGGAAAATGAACCCTATTCTGGTAGTAACTTACTTCTTAAAAACGATAGAGAGGCGCTCGGATAGAGAGGCGCTGGAGATGGAGACAGAGCTCAGCTGTAGAGTGCTTGCCAGCATGGGGAAAGCCCTGGCTTTGCTCATACCTGATGTGGTGACAGAAGCCTGTAACCCCAGGGAGCCAGAGGCCATCCTGGGCTACTTGAGTCTCTGCCTCAAAAATCAACAACAGTGATAACAGCACAGGGGAGACCATGCTGCATGTTCACTTGGTCCTCGCTCGACACTCACTTAGAACACATTTGTCTGCATTACACGCGTAGGTGATCACTGCTAGGAATCTATTAAAGGTGCCCTTATACGTGGATACAAACTTCAGTGAAGTCCTTTCTGTAAATTGCAGTCCACCTCTGTGGCAAATGTTGAGTAATCATAGTTCCCCTGGAAGGTCACATATACACCCAGAAGATAAATCAGAAGTTGTTTTATGTATGTACATGGAAAACTTGATCTTTGATTGCCTCCATCATTGATTCTCTGGCCAATTCTTCATCGATATCTGTGGCTATCACAAAGGCCAAGATAACGTGTTTTAATTTCATCAGGCTTTTTAATAGATCAAAAGCACAGCTGGGAGCTTGGACATGGCTCAGTTGATAGAATGCTTGCCTAACATATACACAGTCCTGGGTTTGATTCCCACCACCACAGAAACTGTGTGTTTAATCTCAGCACTTCAGAGTGGAACAAGGAGGATCTAGATCAGACTCAGCCCACAACAGGCTCAAGGCCAGCCTGGGATGCATGAAAATGAAACCGAGCCTGAACACTTAGCATATCTGGTCTGAGTATAGTCATGTGTCGATGAACAGTGGAGGTGTCTTCGGAGAAAGGCTTTCTCCAGTGGTCCTGACATTGTGTGAATAGCACAGAATGTTCTTCTACAAACCCAGATGGTGTAGCCTTTTCACGCACTCAGTCAAAATGTGTAGTAATCAGAAGGTGTGTTAGGCTGCTCCTGGTGTTACACAAATATTTAATAAGTAAAAGGCTACGTTCTAAATACAGATAAAGTGTAATATAGCAAAAATATAAAGTCACAACACAGTCTTTATTCCACTGTCAAGTATTCTATGCTATGTATGATAATATGCCCTGTATTTCCTTATGACCAGAAGTACTGTAGGGTTGTTTGCAAGGGGTCATCACAGGCACGACCCTATGACATTACACCGCCTATTATGTCTCCAGGCAGTAGAACACTTTGCAGGTCCACGATTAGGATCATATCGCTACATATGATATGG
Organism: Cricetomys ansorgei; assembly: GCA_026225945.1. Lineage (NCBI taxonomy): Eukaryota > Metazoa > Chordata > Mammalia > Rodentia > Nesomyidae > Cricetomys > Cricetomys ansorgei. The sequence continues at coordinate 30,089 of JAMJFZ010000209.1, read as the reverse complement.
GCATATTGGACATATGCTGTAATATGGGCAGTCCATCATAAGAAAGGATGAGCATGAGACTATACTTCAATAAAATCCCTAGTCCATTGGTGTCCTTGCCTGGTTCACATTCTGTCATCTTGGATACAAAGATCTGTTAAGCAGATCCCAAAGTACACCTAGGTAGCTGGGAGTTAAAGACACCTTTTATTTGCAGTCTGTAAATAAAGAGTTGCAATAATGGCTAATCTAGTTTGGTGTGCTGGCATGCAGTGGCTCTAATCTGTTCTTTGTGTTTGCCTTCTGAATTTGTTACGTTTCATAAGCAGAGCATCTGGGAGAGAACTGGTTGAGGTTGGAGCCGTTTGCTGTTTATGCAGAGGTCCCACGCACATCTTAATTTTACTAAGAGTTTGTTCATACGGCAGGAGAGAGGACTTGCTTGGTCAAGACTTTGCCATAGCATTTGAAAAAGCTGAGAGAGGTGGCACAGGCTTGTGAATCCCAGTCTTTAGGAGAAGGGCACACCTCTGGGTTTACTGGTCAGACAACAAAGCTCTAGGTATCTGTCCAAAAAAAGAAAGAAAGAAAGGAAGGAAGGAAGGAACAAACAATACAAGGTGCCTGAGGAACTCTTCCAGAGATTTCCCAAAGACCTGCACACACGTGAACATATGTGTGTAGACACGCTCTCACACTAGCACATACGTGCACAGAAGAATCTATTCCTGACATACCAAAGATGCTGCACCCTGTCATTTCTTTAGACTTTATTTACTTGTTTGAGATGGGGGTCTCACCATTTACCTGAGACTGGCCTCAAACTCAAGCCGTGCTCCCAACCTACTGAGTGCTGGGATTGCAGGTGTGTGTCACTTAGCGCTGCTTTATTTCTTTTGTTTTGCAAGTTTTAAATTGTGTTCCTGTCAGTGTGACTATAGATGTAACCCCGAAGAGGAAATCTCCTCTGTGTTTTAGTATTGGAGACTTAGGTTGGTGACCAGAGAGATATCAAGTGTGCCAGAGCAGGGACTGCTTGCAGTCTCTTTCTCCTGCCTGGTATAACTGAAGGGTTAAGAAAGGATGGGAGCCATTGTGTTTCTGGACACCAGAGCTTGTGGTTTCTGCATTGCCAGTTTCCTTTTCTCTTGTTCAGCCGTAAATATAGCAACAGTGAAATGCGTGCAGCTATGCTTTGCCTCCGGTGAGACTATTAGGTTCTCCTGGAACTTAAGTTCTGTGTGGAAGCAGAACTGTGGCTAAGTCACTGAGGAATACATTTTTATAACACACAGTTTCTATCTCCTTCTCATGACGTCAGGCCTGAGTGATTCTTTTAAAGAAAAGGTATATCCTGACTGGAGGGCATTTCTGCAGGTTGGCTGCCCTATGTGATCTGCTCAGTGTGGACCACTCAGCTTATAAGCATTCTAGGGTGATGTTTGTAACTGGCTTTCCTCTCTGGGGTTTTATTCTCCAGCCTGAATTGGAAGTCCAGTCTCAACCAGAAGAGTCTTTGTTAGGCACAGTCTCTTTGGGCAGCAGATCACAGAGATATTAAGTTAATCACACGCTTTTCCTTGGTTCCTCGCAGAAACGGGAGCTAGAGGGGCTGGGATGGCTCAGTGGGTAAAGTGGGTGTTGAACAAGCATGGGAACCTAAGTTTGGATCTGCAGAACCTACATAGAAAACTGGCTGTGCAGAATGCTTCTGTAACAGAGTGTGTGTGTGTGTGTGTGTGTGTGTGTGTGTGTAGATGTATTGGAGACAGGTGGATAGATGTCTGGAGTCTCTGGAGCTCACTAGTTAGCCAGTCTTGCCAATCTGTGAGTACCATGTTTAGTGAAAGATTACCTTAACACACACACACACGAAGTAGAGCTTACTTATGAAAGTTCTTTGTGGTCTCTGGCTTCTTGAGCCCAAACATGAATTACAGAACAACAACAACAACCCACAAGGGCCATACTCTTTATGAGTATGGAAAAAATAGATGAAATAGAGAGGGTGACTCTGATCAAACAAGAGATGTAATATAAAAATCACAAAGCACACTTGTAGAGTTTGCTGCAACAGCTAGGGGCTTACTCTCTGCTGTCTGCAGTCTTTCACATAGTAACTTGCTTTTAATTTTAAACATTGAAAGTGGGGGCATAGTGACAACTCTCAGTCATCCATCTGGGAGCTATAACTTCAGAGTGGCTCTAGTTTCTGTCAGTGCAGAGAAATCAGGATGACGTCAGCACAAACTTAATGTAATGGTTACACGGTGTGTTAGTAATGCTGGGAATAAATCTTTTGTTTATACTATTACATGCATTTCAGAGAGCTTACTGTATCACAATTTAATCCTTTCAAGATTTAAACTATAATGCTTTATTTATTCTTATTTTATGTACATTAGTGTTTCACCTGCATGTATGTCAAACATTATTTTTTAAAGGGCTGGAGAGATGGCTCACAGGTTGAGGGCACTGACTGCTCTTCCAGAGGAGCTGGGTTCAATTCCTAGCACTCACATGGCAGCTCGCAGCTGTCTGTATCCCAGTTCCAGTGGGCTCGACACCCTGACATAGACATGCATGTAGGCAAAACACCAATGCACATAAAATAACAACAAATAAGTTTAAGAAAGTTTAAATTCAGCTCACTATTAACAGGAATAAGAAAATAGATTAGAATTCTTTCATCTCTGGAGGGCTTTATTGTAGATTTAAGTCACATTTCAAGGAGGCATTTTACATACACCTGCACAGGGGTGCCTGCATACAAGTTAGCATGCATAGTGTCTGTCCTGAACAGGAAGTTGTAAATAGCAGTGGACTGTCTTCTATCTATCTCTCTGTCTGTCTGTCTGTCTGTCTGTCTGTCTATCTATCTCTCTATCTCTCTATGTGTGTTTGAGTGTCATGCAATAGTATCAAAGGCAAACAAAGACCTGGAGGAAGGAAGCCAAGAGCAAGTGTGGCCTGTAGGAGGGAGGGCCTTGGAACTAGCTGACTGGCTGTTGGCACCTAACAGTTTGGAATCTTCCCACCAGGCAGAGCATTAGCGTGGGCCTCAACCTTTTGGGGGGTGGTTAAAGGACCCTTTCATAAGGGTCAACTGCGACCATCTACATATCAGATATTTACATTGTGATTTATAACAGTAGTAAATTATAGTTTTGAGATAGAAATGAAAATAATTTTACTGTTGGGGGGGGGTCACCCACAAACAAGGAACTATATTAAAGGGTTTTAGCATTAGGAAGCTTGAGAACCACTGAACCAGAGGCCTGCAAGCAAAAGCTCCCTGGGTAGCTGTGGCTTTTTGTCATGAAGAGGCTGAAAGGTCGGCTGGGTGGAAGGTTGTTCCTTGCTAACTCCTCCTCCTTTGAAGGGTGGCACCTACAGGAAAACAGTTCAGGGTTTGTCTCCTGTATCCATGGCAATGGTGGAGTTGTATTTAGGGTGTCCAGCTGAAGGGGGTGTTTCTGGTTAATTGTGTCCTCCAGGATAGTTAGGATGGGTGTGAGTCTGATAGGGCAGCCTTTCCCCAGCCTTGTTCCTGTTCAGCCCACACTGCCCAGAGTGTTGCCTTGGGAACTTAAGAAGACCCCGTGGCTTGTTGGAAGTAAGTTAATGAATCAGGAGAAAGAGAATAAAAGAAATCAGTGTTTACTTGTGTATACAGATTGGACACTAGGTGTGTTTTGTTTATTTGTTGTGTGTGTGTATCCTTGTGTGCTTGTGTATAAGCACATACACGTGTATTTATTTGCTTGTGCATACAGTTGTGAAAGTTGTGAAAGATGGCATTGAATGTTTGCCTTTATCAGTTCTTATTTTTTGAGAGAGGGCCGTTCACTGAACCTAGAACTCACTTTGCAGGGGCCCCTGGGATCCACCTGTTGCAGACCTTCTAGCACCCAGGTTACAGACACGTTCCGCGATGCCTGGGTTTGTACAAGGGTGTTAGGGGATTCGAACGCAGCTCTTCATTATTGCGCTAGAAGCCTTTTATGAACTGAGTGATGGCCTGTCTCCTAGGTGTTTACTTCTGGTGCTTTAAGGAAGAGGAGAGCGTTTGCTACTTGCCAGTGTGTTTGTGGTGCCATGTGTTAATTAGTGGAAGATATTCCCAGTGCCTGTGGTTTACTTTTTTTTTTTTTTTTTTGGCAACAATTTAGTACTAGTTTTTGGTCCTTGACATAATCACTTTTTATGAGTTGTGTGGTTCAGTTTGGCGTACATAATACTTCATTTCTCCTTACCATTTTTTTTAACTTGATTGAATGCACCACTCAGAGATAAAAATTGCTTTTTTACAACAGCGAGCATAAAATGGAAAAGCTTATCGCTGTTAAGCATACAGATTTTTCATCACATTTTTGTTATAAATATTTCACTGGCTAAATTCAAATCAGTGTGATGGAGTTGAAACATAATCATACTATTGATTTAATCAATGCCGGCATTCCGACGTCATTTCTGGATGAAATTGATATTATGAGAGTCATTTTCTAACGAGGACATGAGCATTAAGCCAATTCTTCTAACAAAAAAAGAACACTGTGAAACAAATGGCTTTCAAAAAAAAGTGTGACATACACTGATGTGAGTAAAGTCAGCAGAGTTCATTATGAAGCGATTCTAATGTACACTAATTAAACCCTTTCTTTAATTTTACTGAGGCCTGCCTATTCTTAGGAATTGTGCAAATTATTAAGGCCTTGAAGAGAGACCTGTGTGATGTTTAATTTCCCAATAGACCAAAAACTGGCACATTGGAACTAAAGAGATTAATACTGTTCAGTGCAGTATTTGTTTATTTGTGTGTGTCTGTGTGAGTGCATGTGCACTATGTGTGTGAGTGCATGTGCGCTATGTGTGTGAGTGCATGTGCGCTATGTGTGTGAGTGTATGTGTACTGTGCCTGTGTCTGTGAGTCTGTGTGAGTGCATGTGCGCTATGTGTGTGAGTGCCTGTGCGCTATGTGTGTGAGTGCATGTGCGCTATGTATGTGAGTGCATGTGCGCTATGTGTGTGAGTGCATGTGCGCTATGTGTGTGAGTGCCTGTGCGCTATGTGTGTGAGTGCCTGCGCACTATGTGTGTGAGTGCCTGTGCGCTATGTGTGTGAGTGCCTGTGCGCTATGTGTGTGAGTGCCTGCGCACTATGTGTGTGAGTGCCTGTGCGCTATGTGTGTGAGTGCATGTGCGCTATGTGTGTAAGTGCATGTGCGCTATGTGTGTGAGTGCATGTGCGCTATGTGTGTGAGTGTATGTGTACTGTGCCTGTGTCTGTGAGTCTGTGTGAGTGCCTGTGCGCTATGTGTGTGAGTGCATGTGCGCTATGTGTGTGAGTGCATGTGCGCTATGTGTGTGAGTGCATGTGCGCTATGTGTGTGAGTGTATGTGTACTGTGCCTGTGTCTGTGAGTCTGTGTGAGTGCATGTGCGCTATGTGTGTGAGTGCATGTGCGCTATGTGTGTGAGTGTATGTGTACTGTGCCTGTGTCTGTGAGTCTGTGTGAGTGCATGTGCGCTATGTGTGTGAGTGCCTGTGCGCTATGTGTGTGAGTGCATGTGCGCTATGTATGTGAGTGCATGTGCGCTATGTGTGTGAGTGCATGTGCGCTATGTGTGTGAGTGCATGTGCGCTATGTGTGTGAGTGCATGTGCGCTATGTGTGTGAGTGTATGTGTACTGTGCCTGTGTCTGTGAGTCTGTGTGAGTGCATGTGCGCTATGTGTGTGAGTGCATGTGCGCTATGTGTGTGAGTGCATGTGCGCTATGTGTGTGAGTGTATGTGTACTGTGCCTGTGTCTGTGTGTCTGTGTGAGTGCATGTGCGCTATGTGTGTGAGTGCCTGTGCGCTATGTGTGTGAGTGCATGTGCGCTATGTGTGTGAGTGCATGTGCGCTATGTGTGTAAGTGCATGTGCGCTATGTATGTGAGAGCCTGTGTACTGTGTGTGTATGTGCTCTGTGTGTGAGTGTATGTGCACCGTGTGTGTGCCTGTGTATGTGTGTCTGTGCACTGTGTGTGTGAGAGCCTGTGTACTGTGTGTGTATGTGTTCTGTGTGTGTGAGTGCATGTGCGCTATGTGTGTGAGTGCATGTGTACTGTGTGTGTGTGCCTGTGTCTGTGTGTCTGTGTGAGTACATGTGCACTGTGTGTGAGTGCATGTGCACTCTGTGTGTGAGAGCCTGTGTACTGTGTGTGTATGTGCTCTGTGTGTGTGTATGTGCACCGTGTGTGTGCCTGTGTATGTGTGTCTGTGTGAGTGTATGTGCACCGTGTGTGTGCCTGTGTATGTGTGTCTGTGCACTGTGTGTGTGAGAGCCTGTGTACTGTGTGTGTATGTGCTCTGTGTGTGTGAGTATCGTCCTCTGCCCTCATGCCATTCCTTGCAGGCAGGGTTTCCTCTTGAACCTGGGTTTTGCATTTTCTAGGCAAAACTGGAAGCCAGCAAGCCCCAGGGGCTCCTTTGTCTCTGTCCCACCTCCTTGTCTTGGACTTGCGGTTACAGGCGTATGTGGGGTGCCTGTATGTGGGATGTTCTGCGGGTGTTGACATTTGAACTCTAGTTCTCATAACTGGGCAACGCAAGTACTCATAACCCCTGATCCATCTCTCCTGCCACCACCTGCCATACTTTTGTGTAAACTCAATATGCTGAACAGTTTAAGGACTTGAGTGTGTAAATTACTTACGTATTTTTTGGTTTTATTTCATGTCATTATAAACAGAAAGGAAGAAACAAAGAGCTAATCATTACTAGAGTTATTGCTGCTAGTAAGACAATTCCTTGCAGCCTTCAATTCTGGAAGTTAGGCTCAGACTTTGGTTGTGTGCAGGGATAATCGTCTTGCCTTTTTACACTAAAATCCTCACCAAGTACATTTAAATTGCGTTGTGTTAATAGTTTGAACTCAGTTTCCCTTGTGCCACATTCTGCATAAGTTTGTATCATGTGGGATGTATTTACTAGCGAAGCGGAAATGGAGAGAGTCTGCTTTAGCCACATGCTGCCCTTTAGGAGTATGACTTGCAGTTTTTCCAAATCTCTACAGTAAATGTGAATGACTGTTCAAGGTCAAGTAGACACACGGGACCCGCGTGCTCTTTCTTGTCTTCCGTCTTCTTTTTTTCCCATATCATCTTCCATAGATTAATAATCATAGTAATTTGTATGTTTATGAAGATCTTCATTATTCAACCCAAGGCTTGACCAACTCAGCCGGGAAAGTTTCGGTTGCTTAAGTTTCCCAGGATGGCTTTCGGTCAGAAGCTGTGTTTCATTGCTGAAGAATCACGTGATACCCTTTTCCCGGCGTGACAGTCGCTTTCAAGGGGGAAGACGTTACCATACACTGATGTTTACCGCAAATGATGAGCACTGTGTTAGCTGGTACGCCATGCCTTGATAATGGCGGCCTCCTGACCTCTGCTTCTGAGAGTAAAAGGGTGCTCCAATCAGAACAGTAAAGCCTGAATACCAAATGCCTCGAGGTGTGTTCAGACCTCTTCCTTCAGAGGACCGCTTCTGAATTTTGAACCTGTCAATGTCAGAACCACATCATCTGCCTTGTTTGACATGCGTTGTGGCTCAGGGCTTAGCTTACAGTATTTAAAACACCACTGACAGGTGGAGACTGATGTGGAGTCAGTCCCTGATGCTAGTTGAACCACACTGATGAGATTAGCCTGTCGTTGTTAGCACTGATAATAGTTGCAGGAAATAGGTATCAATGAGGGGTGATGGATGAAGCACCAAAGGCATTTGCTGCACACACAATCCTTCAGTCTTCCTTACTTAATGAACCAGCGCAGGAAAGTAGAAAAGATATTTGTTCATTATTTATGAAGGGGCTGAGGCTGTAGCTCAGTTTGGAAAGTGCTTGCCTTGCAAGCATGGAGCTCTAGGTTCAATTCCCAACACAAACTAGGTGCCCTGGCACGTGCCTGTCATCCCAGCACTTGAGAGGTATAGGCAAGTTTAGGGTCAGCCTCTGCTACATAGTGAGTTGTAGTTCAGCCTGGGCTACATGCAGTCTTGTCCTGAGAGAAAATTGATGATGACTGTGGCTAGATGCATGTTCACGGTTTGCGGGTCCATGTTAATATTAGAATTCTCTCTGTTATACATGTTCCCCTAAGCCATTGGAGATCGTTGTGCATAAATAGTCAAGATTGGAAGTTTTTAAAGTAAGTCATTATTAATAGCTGTCACTTTTCAATTTGATAATGCATAGCTTTATAATTTTTTGGATGCCTATAGGTTACAGGAATTGTTTTTAAATTGTTGATTTTTAAGTTACATTTAATTAATTAATTGTGTGGTGTCTGTATGTGTACGCACCTGTGCTTCAGTGCACACATGGAAGCCAGAGGCCAGCTTGTGAATGTCTGATTCTCTCTCTTACCATCTCTCTCTTCTCTCAAACTGCCCGGTTTGGCAGCAGATTCCTGGTGAGCCATCCCACCAGTCCAAATTCATGATAATAGTTTTTTAAAACACTGAACAAACAGTTCAAACAGTCAAAGCTGTTTTTATTTGAATTTGGGCTCTGAGAACCTGTGTAGGTAACTAAACCTCTCTGTGCCTTAACTTCCTCTTTACAGGATGGGTACCGTTCCTCAGATGCCATGGTGGGGTTGGGGGGATGTGGAACACTACGGGAGAAATGCTTACAAGCATCCATAACTTACCTATTAGGGATTCTTGCTTCCACCTACCAGATAATAGCCATACATCCAAGTTAGATTTCATGCAGAATCACTGGGTGCAGTCAGAGATGGTGAGACCTGCTCATGTCTTGGAAGGAGCAGACTTAGTGAGACCTAAGCAGAAAAAAATAACTGGGTATTACAGAATCCCCAAAGTAATCCCCAAGAAGAGTTGATCATGATGGCCCGTTATGACAGGCCTTCCATAAAAAATAGTTTTGTTTTTTTTCTTTTTTTGATCAATAAAAAAACTTTAGGGTAAAATAAAAGTGGGTAACTTGGAATATAGATGGGAATGACACCATTGATATTTATTACAGGAGAGTAGTTTTTCAGTGAGCCATTTAAGTGGATTCTAGTCCATGTAAGCGAACAGGGTTTCTTGAATGTGGCAAGCATATTTCTCAGTGTCCTAAGAACTTAGTACTCAGTCCTGGGATCAGCGATCTTTGATCCAGCACTTGTGAATAATTTTCTAGAGCTTTGTCAAGGCTGCCATGACTGTTGTAAACCACAGCGAATTTTCCATTATCTCTTAGTAGATAATTGATTTAGCAAATCCTCTTCAGGAACCCAGAACTCTCTTTAGATGGTGGAGTTGAGGGCTTAAGTCTAAGGTAGACCTGAAGTTGAGATTGCTGGCAGGCCGCATTCACAAAGACACTGAGAGATGGGAAATTTCACAGAGAGCGCTGGGGATTAGAGGCAGCTAAAAAGTGACCATTTTCTGTGATTAGTGAGCAAGACCTCAAGCAAATTTAGTCTGGCAGCTAAGCACAGCTAATAGAGGAGTATGCCAGAGCAGCAAAGCAAGCTGAGGGGTCCCCCGAAATCCGTGTGCTCACCTAATTCATTCATAGTTACCAATGTGTCTGAATGCGTCAGAGCGTGTATGTAGTGGCCACACAGAATGGCAGTAACAGCAAGTGCTCAGACTTGCTGAGGACATGCAGGGGAGTAAGTACTTGGAGCATCGGAGTCTTGGGGAGGAGGGGAGCGTTGTTGATTTTAATCTTTTAAATTTAAATATAAAGTGTTGACTGTAAGTCCTTAAGGAATTTATAAAGGTTGCCACATAAACAACAAAAGTCACCACCTGCGTTTAAGAGTGTTTCCTTTTGCATGTCATTTTTATAAAGAGCGGATTGTTTAGTTCTGAAGGAATTTGTAAAGGTCTAGAAGAAGCTAAGTCCTTTGAATCTCCCCTGACGAGACAACGTCTCTTCCGATACCCCTGCCTGGACACGGCGCCAATCCCTTCACCCAGACCCTGAGTGTATTGTGTATCTTTAGATACAGAGACCTTCAAAGTAAAAAGATCTGGGGTTGGATTGATGGCACAGCAGTTGAGAGTGCTAACTGTTCTTGCAAAGGACCAGAGTTCAGTTCCCAGGACCCATATCAAGCAGCTCACTGCCATCTGTGACTCTGGGGGTTCTGATGTTCCTTCCGTCCTCCACAGGCATTTGCCCAAATGTGTGTGTGAGAGTATGCGTGTGCATACACATGCTTACACACACAGGTAGACACACACTAAAAAAATGTCAAAGTGTTCTCGTGATTCTATGAATGCTTATGCTCTGCCTTCTTGACAAAGTGGTAAAGCATTAGAGAGGTTCTTTTTTTTTAAATTTTAATTTATTTTTATCTTTTTTAAAAAAAAAATAAGATATGTGACACAGGCTGGGGCAAGAACTCAATATGTAGTCTAGGCTCACCTTAAATTTACAGTCTTCCCTCCTCAGCCTTCCAATTATAGGTATAAGCCAGCACACCTGGGAGGGAAGTGGGGAGCACATGGTTGGGAGCACTCACCTCTGCTTGCATGTGAAGAGGACAGAAGCCTACACTGGGTATCTTCCTTTATCACATTCTGCCTTACTCTCGCTGAACTGGGAGCTAGCCATTTCAGCCAAACTGGCTGGCCAGCTAGCCCCCAGGTCCGTCTGTGTCCACACACCCATCTCTGGGGTTGTGTATACGTTTGTACTACAGCTGGCCTTTTCTGTGCGTGTCAGAGGTCGGAATGCAGCCCCTCATGCTCTCAAATCAAGCGCTTTAGCACCTGAGCCATCTCTCCGGCCCCTCTAGTGGGGAATTTTATAGGGAATTCCTTTTCTTTGGTCTCCTGCTGGACAGAGACAGAGTTGGTTGGAGTGAAAGCTGGAGTGCAGACCCAGCCCGCCATGACTCTGTCCAGTCCTTACTGTTCATTGACTGTAGAATGGCATCAAAATCCACTTGATTTTCAGGTCCAAGCAATAGATCCATCCACAGGTACCATTTTTTTTGGTACTTTATATCCAATTTGATGTATTTGGAAACAGCAAGCTTTATTTGAACCTGTTACTGCCTCGGGACTGCAAATATATCTATTTACCCATGACTGCATGCACAGCATGTGAAGTACGAGATGACCTCCAGTTCAGCAAGATAAGTTCTGATATCCTGAATCCAATCAACCTCGTCTGCAGCTGTGTGGCTGAAGAAGATACTGAAATTTGTTTTCTGAAGAAGACAGGGAAATCCCAGGGCTTACACGTCAGGTTTCAGGGGAGGGGTCAGTACTGCCAGACACCTGTTAAAAAGGAAGTGCTATGCTCATCTATGCTCATCTTTATTGGTAAGAGCCAATTTCAGATTGTCCCCAGATGCAGGGTCTCACAAGCATTAGGGTCATGGACCCAACCAGTGACCTCCCCGACTGTCAGCCTGTTTAGAAGGAGGATACGAAGATTCTCACTGATGGATACCGTGTCCTGTAATTTGATGGCAAGAGGCCTTGCTTTTTTTCTGCAGATAATCCTGCTGGATTCCAGCCCCCTTTATTGTGTGGGGCTTCAGTGGCGAGTACCCGGTAAGATCAAAGCAATGTAGTGCCACGCACATTGTTTTGCTTCATGAAAATTTAAGCATGGCCACGAAGGCATGCCATGCTGCCTCTCCCTTGGAAAAGTAATTTAGCCCACGGAAGATAATTAAATCCACAGTGTCTTGCAATAATTAGAAATTTGAAATGGAGAGGATTAATTATTTCCATCAGATTTCAGTCACCTCAAGAAAATGCTCAAGAACCGAGTCCAGACAGTTGCCAAGTTAATTCACAGTAGCGTGTCCTTTAATACGTTCACCTTTGTCCCCGCAGGACCATGTAGACCTGCGAAGCCATTTCTTCACAGTTGGGATGAAACTGGAGATGGTGAATATGAGTGACCCCTTTCATATCTGTCCTGCATCAGTGACCAAGGTGAGTTTTCTTCTTTGCCCCTAGCAACCACCCACAGTCACCTAAGTCTTCAAAGGCAGGCAGTACACTTCTGCAAGGAGGACTCACAGCAACACCCAATGAATAAACCAGAGGGAAACGAATGCGCCACGCCTCCTTCCCAGTTCTTTATTATATTCTTTCTGGGACAGGGCAGGGGAGTCTAGCCAGATACCTCCCTATAGCATTCCTCTCCTATAGTTGTCGACTGATGAGTTGCATTTTACAAACATCATAAGGTTAACTTACTGGGCCAGGGAGATGGCTCCATAGCCAAAGGAGGCTGCCATGAGAGCCTGAGAACCTGCGTTCAGTTCCCCAGCTCTTGTATAAAAAGTTGGGTGTCTATGTATATCTATAACCCAAGCTCTGATAGGGTAGAAACTGGATTACTGGGGCTTGTTGGTTAGCCAACCTCGCCAAATTGAACCAACTAATAATAATAATAATAATAATAATAATAATAATAATAATAATAATAATATTCATGACACTGTGAGCTCTAGGTTCAGTGTGAGATCTTGTTTCCAGGGAGTAAGTTGGAGCATGATAGACCAGGTCACCTGACATCCTCCTGTCCTGTGCTCGTGGGATGCACATACTATACATGTACACACACACACACACACACACACACACACACACACACAGAGGCATGTGTCACACACACAGGAAAGACTAACTTGCTCTTCCTTCATGACTGTATATTTAGAAATGTCTGGAAGTAGTGAAAGCTGACTCTTATTTCCCCACAAACTGACATTTCTGTTCCGTTTTTCTCATCTGCTAAAGGAACTTGTATGCTTTCTGAGATTCACAGTCAAAATGAAATTCCTTTCCCGCACTCAGTTGTTTTTATGCTGATCTGGTAGTCTTTGAGGATTATACAATTTTGAATATTATCTCTTCTTCATAAGAGAAATCCCAGCGGCTCTAACAACGGTCAAGTTCAAACTGTGTATTTCCCACCTTAAATATTAGTTTTTGCTAAGTATTAGGAGACTCTGACAAGCTTAGCATCTTTAGCCAATTGTGTTTCAGTTAATGACCTTTCACATTCAGAGAGAGAATTTGATTAAAGATTCAAGGTCAGTTGCATCTTAGTTTCTTTTTCCTAAGGAAAGTGGATCTGTTCCTGTAGTAACTCTGATGTTGTATTTGAACTTTTTCTCCCTTCCTTACCATCCCTTTCATGATTTGGTAAAATATCAGAAAACTAGCGGTGACACTGTATTAAAAACATGGAAACTGATTGCTATCCTGACATACTACTTTCTTCTTTTCCTAATTTTTTTTTATCGAGCACATTATTTTTGTAAAGTAAAATTTTAGTAAGGGGAAAAGTTGGCATGCTTTGTTTGATAATGTTGGGCTTAAAACTCAGGCACTCCTGATATTCTACCACCTTTTGTTTGGAAAAAGTGTTTGGGCTCTTTCTTATGTTTCTAGTAGTTGTCATTAATTTTCCTCAGATGGAAGAGTTGTGCCTCTGTCTTAAAACCTGGCCAGAATTTCTCTTAGTGCACAGTTAGGTGATGTAGCAATGTCAGCTTCCCACTTTGCTGGGTGTATTATGGGCGTGTCCAAAACACCACAGTGCCCTCTTCCCTGCTCTCTAGAAAACAAGCCAACAGAGCTGGTGTGCTCAGCCTGTCCGTGGTCACATTCCTCACATTTTTATACCTTTAAATTATGGCAGTAAACAGCGTTAGACAGTGACAGATTTCCTATAGGTAGCTCCACATTATCATTGTCAATTTGGATCGGCTTTCAGCGACAGTGGTTGAGTTTCACAACCATTTCCCGTTTAAATCATCTCACTGGGAAGAAGTTAGTATTGTCAGTTGTTTCGAAACTGCACTCTCATTTTGCTTTTCTTAGCGCTTGTATCGAAAGGAAATCCTTACACTGTTCTGTCTCATAAATATCCCATTCTTCTCTTACTGCCCATTTGTTTTTAATGCATGAGCCGGAAGGTGTGGTTTTTGTCTCTCAGAACCCCAGTAGATAGATTCAAGGCACATCTTCATGTATGCTTTATCAGAATATTCTTCATGTAGAAGGCATTCATAAATAAATATGTTTTACATTGGAGAGAATACCAGGGGAGAATATGATTGTATTTCATTGTATAAATGTCTGAAATTCTCAGAAAAATACATTAAATATATTTTTAGAAGCTAAAATGTTTTAGAATATTTTGCCTGTATTGTCACTATTTTTTACCACAGATGCTTCATACACACACACACCCCTTTGAGGTTTTTCTTCTTGGCAGCCATGCTGAAGATAGGATAAACAATACTAAAGAAACAGAAATGCAGAGACACTCAAGTGTTAAATGACCAGCCTTTACGGTATAGCAGGGCTGGTTCTGGTGTTTTATGCACTGGAAGATGAGGTATTAACACCGACATATGTGTAGTACATCGGGTTGACTTAGAGGATGCAGGAATTCAAAGTCAGGGCTTCTATTTCTGTCACCGCCCCCTGGTTTCTTCTGTTTCTGCTCCTACCAGTTCTGAGCTGTCCAGTCTTGGTCGCTTTGCTTCCCGGAACTGTGTGCTCTGTATCAGAGGGGTCACAAAGCAGCATTTTCCATTCCTGGAAACGCGAGTCCTGATAGATATGAGGGAACTTACTGGATTTCTTCTCTGAAGTGCTCTCACATCAGTGTGTAGTGTGGGGGACTTTGGAAATCTTTAGACAGGGTCCCGTGGTGCTCAGACGGTCTGCCACCAGGATATCTTGATGTGTGAGGACTTGTGCGTATGTGTGGTAAAACAGAACACAGTAATTTTGCAGATCGTTACTGGATCATCACAGGCATTGCTCTGGATAGTTATATATGGACTAAGTTCTGGTTGTTATCAGGTATACATTATATTAGAGGGAATCAGAAAACAAGGAAAATTAATGAGTAAATAAATACGGTATATTGGCCGGGCAGTGGTGGCACACACGTTTAATCCCAGAACTTGGGAGGCAGAGGCAAGCAAATCTCTGTGAGTTCCAGGCCGGCCTGGTCTACAGAGTGAGTTCCAGGACAGCTAGGGTTATTTTCTATCTTTAAACAGGGTCGCACATAACCCAGGCTGTTCTTCAACTCTTGACCCTCATGCTTACATCTTGTGTTGCGATTACAGCCTGGTGCCACCATGCCTATCTTGAGTCTTTCCTTCGCAAAGTAGACTTTCAAAGGCGACCCTCAGTGAGGACAATTAGAGCTAGTTACTGGAATTAAAACGAAGAGATGCAGGTTTGAGTTTCTACTCTTACTTCGAGTTAAGACTGATCTGCTCTAGAAACTATTTTGTAATGGAGGAAGCTAGGAAACAGCTTAGGAAAAATGTAAAGACTTTTCATGTGTGGGGGTGTATGTGAGCATGCTTGTGCTCATGTGTTTGAGCTCCTGGGGCTTAGGGCATCTCATTTTGCTCTCTGCTTAGAGCTCTGTTTCTTTTCCTTTTCTTTGTATGTAGATGACTGGGTCTAGGATCTGACAAGTGCCAGGCAAGCGCCCTACCGCTGAGCTGTACCCTGAGTCATTTTTAGATTTGCTCTTAGTCTCACTTACTTGCACAGGCTGGTCTTGAACCCACTCTGTAGCCCAGACAGTTGTCAAACTCGTAAACTTGCAGTCCTCCTGACCTGGCAGACCTGGCTTGCTCGTTTATAATCGTCGATATTTCTTCCTCACATTCATTGGCTACTCATATACAAAACATTTTCTATGTCCTTGTGAAGAGGCTGATGAATAAGAGAGGCCGCTGTCCTCAGAGAACATCTGATACTCTGGTGGTGACGGCGGGAGGTGGTGACGAGAGCACAGAGTGAAGACAGGTTCTTCCGCACGCATGATTTCTCCCCTGGCTGCAGGATGGAGTCTTTTGAAGGCTGTAACACACCTGAGACTAGAATTCGCCCAGGTGTGAACTCAGGTTTTGAAGGATCTGGCGTGAGGAGCTTGCTCCCTGTTGTAGAGGTTGAGGTGCCATCTTTTTTATTTTTATTTTGGGCCTTTTAATATTCACTTCATTTTTCTATGGACAGGAATTGGTCTGTTTGTCAGTAAGTTTGCTTATCTTCCATCTGGGGCCTTTTTTTTTTTTTTTATATTTCCAAGTCTTTATTTTTTGTTTTCATTTTCTCTCTCTATATTTTAGTTATTTCTCTCTCCGCGCATACGGCCACCGTGACTGGTTCTGCCTTCTTAGTTACTGGAATAATGGAGTAATTAAATGTACTGAAATGTTGCTTTGTGCTAAAACCGATGTGATAGGACACAGTCAATCCCTTTGAAATAGTGTCAGGATTTATATGTATAATACTGAAAAGTTAACTTTGGCTTCTTCTTTTTTTCTTTCTTTTAGGTTTTTAGCAAGCATTTTTTCCAAGTGACTATTGATGACCTAAGTCCTGAACCCGATAAACCCTCGATGGTGTGTCATGCAGATTCTTTGGGACTTTTACCAGTACAATGGTGCCTTAAAAATGGAGTCAACCTCACTCTTCCCAGAGGTCCGTATCCAGTGGGAATTTGTGGGGTTGGAATGATTCAGGTTGATGTCTTACTGTCTCAGAAAGGATGTCATCATGTTTATCTGGACCAGTGCGCACTATGAATTGAGATGTGATGGAAGCAAAGAGTTCTTACTTCATTATCTTGATTGACATTGTTATCACCTAAAGCTCCACCCCTTGGAAGGTTTGTGGGGCTGGGCTTTTTGGTCTCAGTGGGAAGGCACTTCCTCCACCAGCTGCTGTATAGCTGGCTGCTCTCTGATGCTCTGTAGTGAGTGATCCAGGATGCAGTGGTGCAGAGTGATTGAGGCTAAAGATATGAAATTGTCTGAGAAGTCATTTTACATGTGCAACCAAATGCCAGTGTTGTATTTCTTTAGATTTCAGTGTTCTTTCTCCATTGTTCAGTTACTCTGATGGTTCAGAAATTTAATGCAGTGACACATTATGATAACTCACTGAATGCTACAATATGATACCATAGTTCACTTCATGTGCAGTACATTTCAGTAATTCACAGCGGGCCAGGCTGCATTAATATACTTTTAAATTGAGGTCCAAGAAGCACATGCTTAGCAACACCCCTGTAGTTTGTAATATGGGTTGCTGTTGGCTATGTGTTTAAGGTTTACTCAGGGGGACGACAATAGAAAAAAAATGAGGCAGGACAATCAGGAATACAAGCTCAGCCTCATTAGTAGTGAGCGTAAGGCCAGCTTGGCCTACACGAAATCCTGTCTCAGAAAATAAACTAAATGTTAAGCAAAATGAAAGATAAGAACACAAGAGGGCAAATAAAGGGAGTAGCAGGAGAGAAAATAGAAGAAAGATTAGAAAAATAAACTTAACGGGGCATATTTCAGCAGACTACCTTAAATACAGAGGTTTTATATTAACCTTCTCAGATCTGTAGGGATTATGGGATTACTTCTGATGTCATGTTTGCTAGTTGGCCGCCTCCAGCTATGCGCGCCCTTGACTTGCGCTGTGCCTGGCTTAACTATGGCATCATTGTCCTCATTGTCCTTGCAGGACTCTGATCCTCATTTCTCTCCACACCCCTCCCCATGGAGGAAGTGCTTTCGCGAATCTCCATTTCAGCTGTTGACTCTTCGGATCACAGTTGTGTGCTTGTGTGGGCTGGTGGCAGAGCGGTGAACTTTCTTGTCACCTCTTGTCACCTTTTGAAGTTTCTGATTCACCGTGTCCTCAAAAAGCGTGATATGAGCACACTTCATCGCCAACAGATTGTATAACGTGCCACGCCTAGAGAAACGAGGATTTGAGTGACAGACAGGAGCTGTGGTCTCCACGTCTGCACCTTATGACGGTGGGAAAGACTCCAGTCTGTGAGCCTTCTGTGTGTTTCTGTTTGAGTTCTTGTTGTTGTGACCTGAACCAGATGAAAAGCTTTAAGTTTCGAAACTGTCACTGGGGACTTCCTGTTAGTCTGTAGGTAGCACACAGAACCGGATTGACACTCAAACGCCTACACATCTACATACAAGCTTCTACTCTCGGAGACTTCTTGAGAATTATTATGGTTTCTTTCTCACGGTAGAATTTCATGGTCTGTCCACTTGCACAGTTTGAAAGCCCCTGCTCCCCCCCCCCCATTCATCTTCATCTCTTTCTAACTTCTCCACTGAAACATGTGGAATGGATTCGCTCATCAGAAGAGCGCTTAGGTAATGGAAATGTTGCCTGGTTAGATTTCACAAACCTCTATTTAGTAATCCCGTCTATTTTTGAATTAATAAAGGACAAACATTTATATGCTGGTTTTGGCTACTTGATCAGTTCATTGTGACAAACTTTGTGGGTATCTGTGTTACAGAACTTATGAACACACATCCTCTGAAATATATGAAAAGAGATTGTTGACATATCTTGAATGTTTATTAGAAAAATGGGTGTAGTTATTCAGCTACTCACATTTAAGATATTAAGAAAATTATTGTGCATTAATATAATCGAACCCGCAAACCTGCAATGAATGATTCCACACGTATATTTATAAAATGAAATGTTTTTCTCTCTTAAGATTTTTGGAGTGTGTGTGTGTGTGTGTGTGTGTGTGTGTTTACTTGTATGTACCTGCGTGCAAGTACACCTAAGGCCAGAAGAATGATCAGATCATCTGGAGCTAGCGTTACAGGTGGTTGTGGACTGCCCAGTATGGATACTGGGAGCCAGCCTCTGGTCTCTGTAATAGTATCAAGCTCTCTTAACTGCTGAGTCACCTGTCCAGATCCAAGATTTTTATATCTAACGGCCATCCACCATTATAAAGTCTTTTTTTTTTTTTTTTTTCAGTCAGCCAAATGTTTATGACTCTTGGGTAAAATTATCTTAATCATCCTTCTTACCTATTCCTCACACTTTCGGAAGTGAAATATGCCTTTTATCCAAATTTGAAAACGTAAAACAGTGTTTCTTCTTGGCTTTGATAGGGGTTTTCCATAGGATAGGGAGTTATGGTAATTAGTACTTGCTAAGAAGAAAACCCCAGTGGCAGGCCTTTCAAGCACTCATGAGAGTGACAAGCATCCTTAGTTAGTGAACTGTCGCTGTGTGCTCGCCATGTGGTAGCTTCAGTGAAATAGAGTTTTTACTTATTATCAAATAAGAGAAAATGAACAAGGACTAAGTATGAATAGATGTAGTCCAAGGAAAACAGAATGATTGGTGTGTGTGAGTATGCAGATGTGTATGCACGCAGGAGCACTGGAAGCCAGAGGTCAATCTGAGCTTCTGATACCCGGGACAAGTGTGCCCCTGGCTTATTTAACACATGTATTTTTATTTATTTATTTGTTGTCATTTTTATTGAAAACGTTTTTCATGAAATATATTCTGATCACATTTTTCTCCTCCCTGATCCTCCCCAGTTCCCGCTCATCCAGATATATGCCCTTTCTTAAAAAAAAAATAAGCAAGCAACCAAACAAACAACAAAACCCCAAGAAACATGCATACACACACACACACACACACACACACACACACACACACACACACACACAAAACAACAACCCACAAAAGAACACGAAATCAAAACACAAACAAGAACTTGGGTTTCGATGAACATGGAGAAACAAACAGTCTTAGTCTTTGCTGTGGGGGTGCAGGTGTGTGCCGAGTATGGAATATAGACCAGCTATTCTAAACACTGTAGACGATGTAGAGTCCACAGGAGGATGATGTGTTAGCCATTATATTTAAACCCTATGTCATTTTAGGGCTCAGGTGGAAGGGTTTTCATATTTGAAATGGTTCTTCCAAAGTATCTCATTTAAATCCCAGTCTTTTTGTTTTTAAACTGGGGAACTCCAAGCTCAGTTGTGTTAAATGATTTCTGAAATCCCCAGACGTTGTCTAACTTCCATCTTTCTAATCTCAAATGAATGCTTTTCTGCATAACTATGCCACCCCTTGCTGCTGTTCCCAAGGCTGGCATCTCCACACAATCCACCCTTTAGGGCAGTTTGGGTGGCCTTAGGCAGGGCTGGCTGACGTTATTGGGCCGTGACTTTTTGCATGGGCAATTGGTCTGTGCTTTAGAGCAGTTGGTGAATTACAGTTTGAAGGTGTAATTTTCCACATGTTGATGGTTATTTCCCAGTTGTGGCTTTATTTCATGAGGGTAGCTTATATTTATTTTGGTAATTAGAATGAATGCGAATTTAGAGCTGTTGATACTGGTGGGCTTTGTAATGTGGTTTAGTGGTTTCCTTTTGAGGTAGTTCATCACATGCTTTATCTTAATCTGAGGGCTGGGAACCCTGTTGCAGGATTTTTCAAACATCATTCCATAGTTTATTAATATATGAAAGGAGAAGTTTTTATAATATCTATTTCAAGTTTGGATATTGGGGTTAATAGCAAGAATGTGTAAGGAATCCTATGCATATTCCCAAGAGATTTCAATGGTTTTTCTGTGTGCTTAGATTTCTGTGAAATCTGTGAATACTTCTTGCAATTATGTAATGCCTGGTCTCTGACAGATTTTAGGAAGGAGGAGGCATTAGGAGAGAGACATGGCAAGTACACAGATCTCTTTTAATGTTGTTTTGACTCCCCTTTCTTTTGAAAGAGAAAGGAAAATATATCTGCCCCAGATTCTAGAGATGAGACTTCCAAGCTAGGATGGACAGGAATGTGTAAATGGCTCTCTGCCTCTGTACTTTGCTGTTACACAAAAGATAGAGCCTTTGAGATTTGATTTAGTTAGTTTAACCCAATAAAGGACTGCTAATATTGTAGGCCCTACCAAAAAATTATCAGATACATAAAGAAATAAACTAAAATAAAGGGTAAATAGGCTATCCACCTTCTGGACATGTGATACCAAAGATTAGTTATAAAATTCAAAGAGGAAAAATTCCAAACTGAGGAGTGTTTGGTGGAAAACATTAAACCTTTAGATTTGTGTTGTAAAATGTGGAGACCAATTCTGAAGGAAACTGCTGATTTTAGCACTTTGCTAGTCTCCTGGTCAACCATTTAATAGATGTATAAACTGCTTAATGAAATTTAGGAAGGAGAGGTGCATTTATTTATTTATTTTGAGACAGGGTTTCTCTGATAAGTAGATTTGGGAAAAGAAGCTTAGTTCACATCTTCCGACTCATTCTCCACACAAAGGTCACTTCTAATTGAAACGTGTTAAGAGGATGAAGCTGGGTTGCTTTTAATATTGAAAATAATTCTGGTTGTTAAAAAACGAAGAGTCCTTTTTGCATACTGATTCATTTTTTAAGATTTTTAAAGTGTTTTTTTTTCTGTCCACACTTGATATTTATATGATATTAGAGTCTATTTTTGGAGACTTCTGTGTCTCCTAACATAATTCAGAATAGCATGTTGGTTTTGCCTTTACACAGAGAAGTGTTTGAATTGGCACAGGGTGACCCCTACTAAATGCTTCCCAGCCATTCTTACTGGAGCCCTGCGGCTGGTGTTCATGCCAAACCCACTCTCCGGTCCCCTCCTCCTGCCTCGCTTTCCCTCGCTCTTCTGCACGATTCTGTGAACATACATAGTAAGAAGAACTCCTTCGGGAGTGGATGGAGGTCTAGCATTTGTAAGGACTACGGGGAGTCCTGAGATGTGCAGGTCAATGTTTCAACACTTCTCACCGCACCCATTTGCTGCTTCCTTTTGCATTTTGTGTGCGCATAAAACACCAGCGCTGGATCCTCTTAGACTCCAAAGCAAGATTGCTCTGCTTCCTCTGTTTTCTCTGTGTTCTTTTCTGTTGTGACTGAGCCGTTAGAATTCTGGTGTCAGGTGTCCCCAGCTCATTCCACCCCAGCCTTACCATTCTTCTGGCTGATGTGAGGGCTCACACCTGGGGTTTTGGGCTCACAGGTCCTTTTCCATGCAGACTGTACTCTCCCCCACTAAAGAGCCTTATCTTCTTGTATCTTCTTCCTTGATTCTATGATGGCGATGTCTCATGATGGCCCATTGTCATGTACCCTTCACCTAGCTTTCTCTCCTCCCCTCCCTTCCCCTCTCCTCCACTCCTCTCTCCTCCCCTCCCCTCCCCTCCTTCCCCTTTCTTCCATTCCCCTCCTCTTCTCAAAGGTTCTGGAGCAGGAACTCTGGGCCTCATGCATATAAAGCAAGCACTTTACTGGGTCATCTTTCCAACCTGGCCCTCTTGTTATATTGTTATCTGCTGTCAGTGAAACCTGAGCCCCAGAAAGGCAAGAGTTCTGTCAGTTTGCTTCACTCTTCTAATGCCCTTGTTAGCACCACACATCACACCCAGAATGCATAGGGCCAGTCTATTCTTTTTGTGGATGAAGGAACAAATGTCTCTGTTTGAGGCTAGGCACATCCTCGAAGATTGACAATCTAACAAGCTGACACCAACCATAGTGCTCTGCGGTTGTATTCTTCCCAGAAGTTCTTGTTTCCCAACAGACTTCAGAGTATGGGCATCTTCTAGTTTTCCTCTTGCCCAGCAGGCTGACGGCAAGCACGATATTCTTTTGCTATTTTCTTTATTATGATGGCACTTTTTTCCTAGCCAGGTTACATGAAAGTGGGAGCTTTTCTTGTTATGTGTCTGCTTTATAAGAGAGTAAACTCCTACTGTAAACTTTCTTGATAATCCCCCCCCTCCGTTCAAAGCCCCAGGCAAGGGGTGCAGGTCCATCCACTGAGGCAGTCCTGATTCAACTCTTTGTACCAGAGAGAGACCCACTCAGAGACTCTGGACTTGGATACAATCCAGGTTGGTGAAGCTGAGGGGAGATGACTTGGTGCGTGTGTGTCTCGTGATGACTCATGGCCTGTGCCACACATTGTACTCCATTGACTGGGGCATGGTCTCATGGTGTATTATATGAAAGCAAAGATGCTAGGCTACCAAATTTTTGTTACTGAAGTCCATTCATACTCACTAGTGAAAACTTGAAACGGACAGAGGTTGAAGACATTTGCCACAAGTTCAAAAAAACGGTTTTCTCCTGTTTTTATGTTCTTTGTGTAACTTTAGTAATTTCATACGTTTGCAGCAGTGTTTTCAGCTAAGGCCGTGGCAATTATTATTATTTTATATTTCTCCAGCCTTGCAGTTTCATGCCTGCTTGGCGCGCCCTAGGGGCTTAGCGATGTCTTGGGTAAATCTCATATCATTTTTTTTTTTTTTTGTTGATGAAAGGTTATTTCTTCTTTCCCCAAGTTTCACAAACTTGCTATACATATCCTAGTTTGCAATTTATTTTCCAGCTGGAGGGGTTATTTTTCATGGGATAAATTCCTAGGAATGAAACTATGTCAAAGGGCATGACTGTTTATACTGTAAGTTTTTTCAAAGACACTGCCCATTTGCACAACCATCCTTAATGGCTGCAAGCAGAACTGCTTGGTGTCTGCTAATTTGTGTCACAAGAAAAAGGTCATCAACCTCTTCCCCCTTGCACCCATACCACTTGGAATGTTGTCATTCAAAATAAGCAGTGATAAAGGCTTAAATACCTTTAATGGCTGTCATTCACGCAGTCTCCGGAGGCGGCTTCTTAGACGTGGTAATAGCTTAGGGGGTTTTATTTCCTCTTTATTTTTTTTCTCCTCTCTGCTGTTTTCCTCCCTCCCCCCTGGTTTAAAACATGGTTTCCTAGCTGTGCTTAAGCCTCAGTGCTTCTTGTTCTGTCTTTGTTGATGAATGAGTGTAATTGACCCCTGTTGTCTCCATTATGCAATCCTCGGCAATTTGTTTTTTTATGTAGTAGTTATTTTCCGAGCTGTCTCAAAACTGCCTCACAAAAAGAGCTCATTATCAGCCCAAAGAAAAGAATTTTAAGTGACAGAACAAACAACAGCCCCTAAGAGAAGGGAGAGGAAAAGTCTAAGCCATTCTAATGTTCAAGTAAAATGAGTGAGTTTTAGGGGCAAGGTAATTAATTGCTGCTCAGATGGAGCCCAGCAAGACTTGATTATATCTAGAAATTATTCGATTAAAAATGGCTTCCCTGTGGACACTGTTGGACCCCGGATGTATGGGAAGCAAGCCTAAGGTGGCGCTCACTGTGACATTTTTACGGCTCATTAGAAGTTGGTTGTAGAAAACCCAGATAAACATTTATGTGTAACAATCAGGGGTGACTTTATCTGAACAGATATTAGCCGTACAGAGCACCCCAATACAGTGTTGTGTGACTATCAGAAAACACTCTGTACTGGAGAGATGGCTCCGCTGCTGAAGTGGGTGTCTCTCAAACCTGAGTTCAGTCTGCAGGACCCATGTGAAATGAGCCAGGCGTGGTGTGACCTGTGTCTGTGATCCCAGTGCTGTGGAGGCAGAAACAGGCAAGTCCCTGAGGGATGTTTGGCCATCCAGCATAGCCTGATTGGTGAGTTCCAGGGCTCTGAGCACTCCCCTTTTAAACAAAACAAACAATTGATTGCAGTAGTAAAGGTTGTTCTCCGGCTTCCGCGTGCACAGTCTTTCCTTAGCACACACAGAGTAACACAGATATGGAAACATTTTGCAACTCATCCGTTTAGGATTTTCTAGGTGCTTTCATAATCTCATGAAATTAGTTGTGTGTGCGCCCGTGTGCGTGAGTGTGTGTGTGTGTGTGTGTGTGTGTGTGTGTGTGTGTGTGTGTACCATGTACATGGCAGTGACTGTAGAAGCTGGAAGAGGGAGGGCCTTAGGTTCTGTGGAGCTGGAGATAGTGGTTGAGATGCCTGGTGTGGGTGCTGGGGACCTACTGTGTGCTCTGGAAGAGCAGCAGCAAGTGCTCTTAACTCTGAGTCCTGTCTGTGTGCCCCCCTCACCCCCTGCCTGCTTAGAACTAACCAAGGAAGCAACAGAGTGACAGGGAAGAGACCAGAGATGGAAACAAATGCCGACTTTATCGAACTCAGCTTCCCATTAATTCTGAGCTCACAGAGACTTTGCTGTTAGTATGTTCATAGAAAAGACGAGCCCGTACCGAGGAGGGGAAAACAGCAGAGGGGAATGAGTTTTAAAGAATCGATCCTGAGCAGGGGGCAATTAGAAGAGTAGAAATTTGTGTTACAAAGCCCCCCCAAGAAACGAAGGGAGCAGGAGTGTAAGTGGCCTGCGCTGCCAGGATGAGAATTGGAAGACACGGGGGTTGGGGGGGCATCTTTGGGTAAGGCTTTGGGGTAGATAGAAGATTCTGGGAGGGGCTTGAGAAACAAGGGTGCTGAATTTAATTGAATTTGTCAGATCTCACTCACCCGTGCGGCTTCTTTCCCTCATGGAGGGGTTGCGTGTGCACATGTATAATGTGTATCCAATTGTGGAAAACAGGGCAAGACGAGAGCACCTCTGGATTCTAAATGAGAAAGGTCCGGCTGGGTTGGAAAACCCCACCTCATACAAGTGTGATCTGTGCAGCCACAATGATGTGGGGGCTTGAGAGGAAAGGGGAGTCGGGTGTCTGTATTTGTTGTACTTTGATTAGGCGGGATGGGCAGGCAAAAATACAGCCCGAATATGATGAAGGTCGTGACACAGTTAACTTCATTTAGTGCTCTCTCTTTGTCAGTTCAAGGTCGTGTGAATAAGTCCTCGGGAGATTACTGAAGCATATTTGTGACCCAAGTGCCCCTCATCCCTCTGAGCAAACGAACACACACACACACACACACACACACACACACACACACACACACACACACACACGGAGGCACAGAGAATGTTTCCGTCAAAATCCGTCTCTGCTGTTCTTCTCAGTGGCACACCTTCCCATTGTCAAGAGCCCCTCTAAGGAAGGTGGTTGGCACCAACTTCCTTCCCCAGTTTTCAGGTCCCAGGTATAACTGTGATGGCACAGTTCCCTTACCTGTACAGAACACTTTCCAATTTCCGAAACATCTCCCTTGATCATCACGGAAGCTGGAGTGCCGTGAAGCTTGCCAAGGCTTCACTCTTTGGTTCTAAACTTACGTTTCTTATTTTCCTCGGAGACCCACTGCCAGGCTGACCATTTTCCTGGAACCCAGCTCACCTAGCACCATGTCATCTGTGTTTCCTCACTCACAGGTTACTCGGACCAGAGCTACAACTGGGTGGATTATTACAAACAGCATACAACAGCAGAAGAAGCACCATCCTTCTGCTTCAGAAACGTAAGACACTTCCTATTTGTTCCTTTTTTTTTTTTTCCTTTTAAAGTCGTAGATGCTATGCCCCGTACGATTTGTGGTTTTTCTTTTTTTTTTCCTATTTGGTGACCAAACATGGAGTACTGCCTTATTGCAAAGAGGACCACAGAACTGTCACAGGCTTTGGAAAAGCATCATTTCATGTCGTGTGTGTTAGGATGGTGCTCGAGTCCGGGCTGCTCTTTGAAACGAACAAATGCGCAGTAGCTTGAACATGTTAGAGTTTAGTTTTCACTTTTGGAAGAGACAAGGATTTGTTAAACTGAGTAATCCTGGGCTGGAGATGTACCTTAGCTGGTAGGATGTTTGCCCAGAGTGGGCGAAGCCCTGGAGTCAGTGCCCAGCACTGCATAAACCAAGTGTGGTACTGTAATCCCAGCACTTTGTAGGTAAAGTCAGGAAGATTGGAGTTCCAAAGCTGTTTTCTGCTACATAGAGAGTTCAAGGCTAGCCCAGGCTACATGAAACCTTGTTTTCAATAAACAAACAAGCAAACAAATAAGTACTTTAAGACGTGCTTTCATTAATAGTAAGGTGTCAGCTAAGTTGCTTTGTGCTGTGCTTACTTTAAACTTCTACACTATTGTTATTATAGCAGCATTTTAGTGACACAAACTGGTAATAGATAACTGAACTTACTCAGTAGCAGTAGGTGGCAAAGTTTGGTAAGGCAGGTGGTACACTTCTTCTTCTAAGCTTCATCAACCCTGGAGACTATAGCGAGGGATATTAAATATTACCTCTGCTTTTTAAATGAAGCAACATGTCCCCAAGGGTGTTCAACATACTTGCCTAAGAAGAAATGGCTCACCCCTTTCCATAGACACCTGCAGCTGCTACCCTGGATAGCATTGCTAATGGAAAGGCCTGCTTCATTCAGATCCTGTGTCCCCAGAGCTACTGATTCACTGCCCATCGCACAGGAATGTCTGTGTCACAGGCTTAACAGAACTCAAAGAGCAAGGAGGGAAAGCGTTGGCTTCGGAGAATCACCTGAGCATAAGTCAAACCTCGAAGATGAAAAGCAAAGCGTGTACTCTTAAATGTAGAGGACCATCAGCAGCAGAGCTGGAAATCAGGTCCTCTTCGAGAACATGACTTAACGGTTAATGACATTAACGTTGTATAGAAGCAGTTTCTCGGCAGCAGCATAGAACAGGGGTGGTGTGTGTGCGTACATGTGCATGTGCGTGCGATGTGCTCTAAGCCGGGTGATGGGGGCAGGTATGGCTATGTTTCAGGACTCTTTGGGGCTTATCATCAAGTCCAGTGACACTCGACTTGTCTTAATGGAGGACCGTGGAAACAGCCGGTTTCCTCAAAACTTGTTTGAGGTTGTGCTTTTCTACCTCACAAGACAAACATTCCTTCCCCAACTCTTTAGCTTTGGGAAGAAAATGTTCACAGTCACTCCTGGGTTCCATTTTTAAAGTGAATATATAGCAGCGTAGTTCTACGAGAGAGAGAGAGACAGACAGACAGACACAGAGAGTGTCACAGACACACACAGGGGTGTGTGGGAGAAGTAGGGTGAGTCCAGAGGTTAATGTTCAGTGTCTGCCTCAGTTACTCCCTACCTTATTTTTGTGAGCAGCAACCCCCCCGCCCCTAACCTGGAGCTCACTAATTTCTGCCAGACTGGCTGGCCAGTGCGCCCCAAGATCTTCCAGTGCTGGAATGACATGTGCTGCTAGGCACAATTAGTTCCACCTGTTTCTAGGGGTGTCGGGGATCTGAACTCAGGTCCCTATGCTTGCATGGCAAACACTTTACCTATATTGAGCCATCTCCCCAGCCCCCCCCCCAAACTTGTCTTTCATCCAGGAGGGGTCTACGTGGCATTTCATCCTGGAGCAATTAACTACATACTAGGTTGGCTTCGGCGCTTCTAGGATTCAGTCACCAAGATTAAATCTGGCGTAATGAATTTGCTAGCATATTCATTAGGAATGCTTTTGTTTCTGGCTCCCCGTTTATTTAATAGACAGGAGTGTTGTCTGCCTCCTGGCATATGCACTGCAGACTGGGACTCTGCTGAATTTGTTAGCTCGCTGCAAGTGCTCTTTAATGGAATGCTTATTATGAATTCATTTTTTAATCACGCATCTCATGTGTACCAGAGGAGAGCTGTGTGGAATTGGATGTGTGGAAGACATTTCCCCGGGGATGTTTTAACAATCAGAATTGGTTATGGGATGGATTGACATAGCCAAATGCTTGGTAAAAGAAACTCAGAGGTAACAGTTTTGTTATTGATCCTTTGTAAATTACCCTCAAGCAGCAAGAGGAAATGAAAAGAGGTTATGTGGTTGTAGCTTTTCCTTATTAAGTGAGATGAATGCTTTTTAACTTCGAGGTTCTCCAAACATCCATCCAGCTGTGCTATCAGAGAGAAGCTTCATACATAATGTGTGTGAATGAGATAGGATGACTTGTGGGAAAAAACATAAAAAATAGCCCACTGAAAACATTCCTGCTTCCTACTTCCAGAAAAGCATGCGGGAAAGGAGCAAATCGACTTTTTTAAACATGCAGGACATAATTTTTGTTCTGATTACATGAGGATACAATTGCCTTTTCAACTTCTTTTATAAAAAGGCACTTAAATCTAAATGGCTCTGATTTTATCCCCCCAAGAGTCACATAACGATGCAGTCTTTTATTGGTCTTAGGAATCTGTTTAGATGAGTTTATATATATCAAAGTAGATACATTTTTATAGTACTCTAGCATGTTTGATTGCAGTTTATAGTAGCTTCTGTTTGGGGAAAGTCACATTTATTTGAGAGTAATATTTGGAGAGAGGTTTGTTCATACTACTGTGAAAAATACTGAATTGATCCTCCTGAAATAGCTACTTAATTCCAGACCCAGTACCTACAACACTTTTCTAAGAGCCGTGGAGCACCAATAAAAAACAGCCAGACATGCTGTGGAGGGGACTACGCAGTTGGAAAGGAGGACTTTGGGACAATGTTCACATCTCTATCCTCTCAGTGTGAGGACAGCCTAAGCTAACAATACATGGGACAGCTGAAAGAGTCCTGTGAAATTTAGTCTTTCTGCCCTGATAAGTCAGACTCTAGAGTCTAGGCAAACACAGATAGCGGAATGTAAGATAAAACTTCAGAAGCAGGGCGGTGGTGGCGCAAGCCTTTAATCCCAGCACTCCGGAGACAGAGGCAGGCAGTTCTATGTGTGTTCAAGGCCAGCCTGGTCTACATAGTGAGTTCCAGTAACAGCCAGAGTTACAACAGAGAAACCTTGTTTTGAAAAACCAAACAAATAAGCAAGTGGAGAATCAAGTAGGCAAAGCCCGGAATCCTGCTCATTAAACACTGGTTTAATGGTTAGTGGACTCTGGAATCATCTACGTCCCAAGAAGTCTTCAGTTAGACTGAGAGGAGAGAGAAGAGCAGAATGGGTATTCTGCTTCTAAAGGGAAAGAATTTGTAGTTTGAGTTCAGCCAAGAGAATGGCTTGCTAAAACTGAAAACTAAAACAAAACCTCAGAAATAAAACACAGTCCAGAGTTTTTGTGCCATAGCATTTAGAACATGGATGTTTCGATCAGAACAGAAAAGAAAGAAAAAAATGACAAGGATTAAAAAAGACAAACGATTAAGGAGTCTGTGAGACTCCTGTGAGACTGGAGACCTAGAAGAAGTGGCTGATGGAAGATGGAAGCAGGTGCCTCCCCTAAGAATTCATAGATAACGGAGAGACATGGGAAACTAATGCTTAGTTAGCACAGCAGACATCAGCAGGCGGAACTTAAGAGCATGATGATGCTTTTAGTGTGTGATGGTTAATTTTAGTTGTCAACTTGACATGATCTAGAATCACCTGGCAAGTGAGTCTCAGTGATGGGTCTTTATATCGGATTGGCCCATGGGGGGATTGTCTCAGTTGCCTTAACTGGCGTGGGAAGAGCCAGCCTACTGTGGG